>JAYRBT010000042.1:69422293-69437701 GCA_036023395.1 Myiotriccus ornatus
TCCGCGCACACTGTAACTCACCAAAAAAATCCAATGCGCAGGCTGGAAGGTGTAAAGACCTTCCCCGGTTCTTCGTTTGTGAAGTCTGGCCATTATTATTATGTTGTACCTGGATAGCAGTATGGATTGTCAAATCTTATAGTCTGATCTTACACCACATTCTTCCTCTGGCATTTGTTTTATTTTATCAATAAATGTAAATTGCCATTAGAATTGCATGGAGGAAGGAATGTCGAGGAGAGACCTGTCACAGGAATCACTTAAAAGTGACAAGAAAAACTGGCTATTTTCATTAAATCTGAAATTTTGACCAACTGTAGCTGAAGTTATTTTCCAAACTGTTATTTTATCTATAAAGCTGTGTTGTCTAGCAAGTGCTTCAAAAAGTCTGATGGAGAATGAGATTCTTCACTGTGATGACCTCTGTGAACTTGATTTTCATGCTTCAAGGCTTAATAGTATGCTTGGAGGATATGTTAGTATATGGAGAGACGAAAAATTTTGTGTGTTTATCCTTCAGTGTTGGTCAATGATCTGTACATTATTGGCTATCACTGCTTTTAAACATTTCCTTGAAGCAAATCTGATATTGCTGGGTGGTTTCTGGTAAGCAGTAGAGAATACTGCAATCCGAATTTCCAGACAATCACATTTCTTTTGTCATCTGCTCTGCTACAGGTAAGATAACTCAAGCCACAGACTGTTTCCCAGGGGCTTCCATCTTGACTGCCTGAGGGCTATGGAGATGGACAACTGTCAGTCCAGCCTCCTCACTAGCAATACGTAATTCAGTGAAGGAAGGGTGTTTTAACGTATGTGCCTTAGATGGATAGAGTGGCTTGCTCACATGTGCTTTTGGGACATGTCCCAGGTCCCACAGGTGAATGGATAGAGGAGCTCACTGAAAAGCCCCAACATGTGACCGTGACAGTGCTGAGCTCCACTACTGCCCTGACATCCTGGACAGCATCACATGAGAGCGGTGGCAACAACACCATTGTGTCTGTGCTCTCCCTGACCTGTCAGAAGCAAAAGGAAAGTCAAAGGCTTGAGAAACACTACTGCACTGAGGTAAGGAGCAGAAGCAGAAGCTGAAGCCTTTTCAAATCCAGGAAAAAAATTCCCTCAACCCTGCTGTATGGAAGCATCATGCCCCAGGGCTCTATCAGGCTCAGGGCTGCAGAGTACGGGGGAGCACAGCATTTAGGACTGGAAGTGTGAATACACCACAGTATTGTTAAAACTGGGTTTCTGTTGTACTGAATGTGACCAGTCCTTTCTTCAAGCTTATGAGTTATGGTGTACCCTTTGAGACATTTTTGTGACAGTAGGCAAAATTATGCCATACCATAATAACACTTGGGCATGTACTGTAATCCATTTGTGTTAAGTGGAGTGCTCACATGAATCACTATAATCAAATTAGCATAAATTATTTCTTAGATATCATACATATGAATACAGAGCCTGACTGTAAACTTGCTGGAAGTTTAGAGATAATCAGAAGTCAGCTTTTCTTTTCATCCATAGGAAAAGACGTCAGCACTGGGAAGTAAATAGCAATTCAGACCACCTGTGATTTGGATGGACAACAGTTCTTTACTGCTGCTGTATGGGACATGTTTATAATCATCAAGATATCTGAACCCCAAAACATGCCAGTTTTCTGTTAATTGAGACCCTTAATGAGGGCAGCCCCACATCGGATTCTGTGTCTGTGATGGATTGGGGGCAGGTGGCTTCAGTGAGAGAGAGGTTTCAGCCCACGTCTCAGTAACCTTACCAAGATGTTGATAAGGCCATTTTCTGAGCAGTGCCATGACTTCTGTCTGGCTCCCTAAATATGTGTGATGGAGGAGTCTGCAAAGGACTGCAGTGCTGCCCTGCTGCACCCTCTGCTCACCGATGAGAATGGAAGGAGACCACAAGCACTCCCCATAAATCTTCATCTCCTTCAACTTTCTGATTAGCGCTGCAAGTGAATTAATAAGAGAGTCTGTGTCCCTTAAAAATGTCTTTTAAAATGAATCTTTATCAAAAATTTTAACTTTCATTTCAAGAATGGCTGTGAACTTGAAGGTTTGGAAGAGTCTTTTCATGACAATTTGAGAATTGTTTTTCAGAATCAGCTTGTAATCTCAAGTTCTGTGTTAAAAGTGCAGTCATTAGTCATTTAAACAGGAAGCAAAACAATATGGTAGGTGATTATAAACCACAGGTCACAAGTATATACATTTATGATTTAAGTAATTACTACAGGATTAATTACAAACTCAAAAACAAGTACCTAAAGCTAATCTATGAATAAACAAGATATCTTTAAAATTAAATGTTTATTGCCATTAGGTAGAAAGGTCTAAATACAGTTACTGGTTTCTTTCTGCCATTACAGGTTTTTTTTAATCAAATTCTACTAGTTTTTATATATGTATACCTGCTTATTGTAGCTGCTGGTTTGAATTCTTCTTGATGAGCTGAAAAGGGCAAACTTCAGTGCAAAGTTCTATCCATTCTGGTGCATGATTTAAAAGTGATTTAGCTTTCCAAAGCAGCTGGTGAAGACAAATTCTGTTCCTCACTAAATCTGTGCTGGCACATGAGTGTTGCAGTAAACCACCAGTGCAGAGGTGGCTGTGATACAGACTTTGGAAAGGCTGTGAAGAAAATATTGGTATGAAATACCAGCTTGCAGCTCAAGAAGGGATGTGTGAAGGCTTTTCCTCAAAGCTGTTCTGTGCATTTGCTGTTAGTGGAGCCTTCAGGCGATAAGATTTTTCGTATGTTATCAGACCAGGAGTCACTTGGTCAGGCAGTCTGCCTCCAGCTCTGACTGAAACCTGGTGTGGCATAGCAGAAATTTTAATGGTGATGTTAAAAACACAGTGCCCCTTAGTCACATTTTTTAATGCTGCGGAGGGGAGAATGACAGAGAATAATTCCTCTCTGATTTCACTGTGGAGACACTTACTACATGCATTCAGAAGACAGCTATCCCATAATGCTGCCTTCAGCTCACATGGCTGCATCTGATGATGGATGAAAAGGCTCAGGCTTTAATTGAAAACGCATGGTCTAAATTCTCCAGCCTGAATAATATCACCTGAAAACTAACAATGTAGCCTGAATATTTTAATAAACTTTGACAGCAGGAGAGAGTGAGTCTATAGTGTGATAGCTGACCTTATGCAGCCAGGCAAGTGTGATTCTCTGAGTCAGATTACTTGTCAAGTCAGTCCTCACCACTTCCACAGTTTTGCCATTTTGGACTTAAAGAACAGATTTTTTGCTGTTGATGCCAGTGTGTTCGGATTCATGCCTTTCAAGTACAGTCTCAATATTCATCAATATTCTTCTCATTAACTAAGTAAATACTTCATATCTGATCTCTTCCCCTCCTATTAGGTGAATTCAAGCAGCAGCCTCATTGAAAATCTTGTTCCTGGTGCCCAGTACCAAGTTGTGGTTTACTTACGGAAAGGACCATTGGTTGGACCGCCTTCTGACCCCGTTACATTTTCCATTGGTAATCCCTGCACCTACTGTTGGAAAAGTGTTTGTTTGAGTTTGTTTTTAAATATGTGTAATATATTCATAAAGTCCTAGATCCCACGAGGGAGTAAAAATTTATCATATTGGTTATTTCAAGTCTAATGAACACTTACTGAGAATAGTTTTCTTGTATTGCCTAGTCCATTACTGAGGTGGTGAAAATACTCCTTCAGTGGAGGGAAGATATTTCACATTTAAATATTATTACCAAAGTTAAATAGAGAGAAGTTATGGCCAGGAATCATACAGAGAGTGCCCTGCGGAAAGAACTGTCTTCACCCTTGGACACCTGTTTGTCTCTAGTGGTGCTCATCATCGATGCCTCACTTAGGTGTAGCCAGCTGTAGGTTGTGCATGGACAGGTGTACATGGACTTCCTATAGGAATTCATTCCCACTGTCTGCTGCCGGGTGTGGGACTACTGTTGATACATTTGTTGCAAATATGCTTTATGAAGGTTGTAATGTGGTCCGTTCTGAAGACCACAATGCTGTGTTGGGAGAACTGACTTTTCCTACGTAACTGTATGACCATAACCGACTTCAGTTGTGTATGCCTTGATTTTCTCAAGTTTAATGGTGGATCTTGGTATTCTCCGCTTTGGGAGTTGAAGATGGGAAGAACCCTCTGAGACGGAGAGTAACATTTTCAAAAATGTGGGTTTATGTCCAACAGGCAGAGCTGCTGCTCCTATGCCTGTAATTCAGGATTCCACCAAACTCCTGAAACAAGGGTCATTTAGGACAGAATTCAGAATCTCTTAGTTTCGGTATAATTTATTTTGTTAAGGTTACCACTTAAACAAAATGTATTTAGGAAAGAGCAAAGAGAAAGAGATTCAGTGTACAGAGTTACTTTTGAGTCACCCAGCTTCTCCTTTTGACTAATAGTCTGCCCAGTGGGAGAGCAGGTGTACTTTTAATTCTGTGTCCTCTCTGTGATGTAGAGAAGAAAGGGAAACAGAAAAAGAAGTTAACCTTTTAACAATTAAATCCTTACATAAAAGCAAATATGTGGGCTAGTGAATATGATGAGGGCCTTTTCATTCTAGGCAATGTCCTTATATATTTTCATAAATGGGTTCTGAATAAAAATTTGAAAAGTGCAGTGTATTTCAGTATGGTAAAAAGATAGTAAGTAAACATATATTTAGTTATTATTGAAGTTTCTCTCTTTAGACAATTTTTATAAATGCTTTTGATTTTCTTTCTCACTGTAGTTAAAAAATTCTATTTTCCTTTGAGAAAGTAAAATCATGTATTCCCAAAGTAAATTCCTTCATTTTCTTCCCTTTTGTATGAACTCACTTCCATAAAAGTTCCTTACTAAACTCAAAATGGCAATCAGTTTCTAAACATACGTTTATTGATATAAAGGGGTGTTTTTATGCACTAACACAAGTCGTATGAGTTTTCATTTCATACAGGGATATTGAATTTGATATTAAAATAATAGAACTGCAAAAAAAAATTGTTCTGTGATATTATCAATGGTGGTTAATGATGAATGAAAGTCAAATAAAATAAAATCTACTTTAAAAATGCTCAATTCTCCCCATGTTTAGCCTAAGGCTCACTTTCACTGTGTGAGTATTAGCACTTTAGAGAAAGGAAAGAAAAGGCATAGTAAATGATTTATAAAGGTAAAGGCAATCATGTGTTAGCATAGGTTGAAGTAATCTGGGTGCTGGTCTTGGTTCTGACCCAGTGTGCAATATCTGGGGCTCTGCAACCCTTGCAAATTATAGCAAAGTACTTATTTAAGTAGCCTCAGTTAAGTCATGAAGAAGAATTGCTTTCCAGACCACTATAGGTTGTAGAAGTTGACCCTTATGTGACATTTTTCAAATCACTTGACTCCTCTTTCTCAATGTCACCGTCTGTGAGGCAAGAATAGCAATACATGACAGAACCTTTAGGTTCCCCAGGGAAGGAGGGCTAGAGATAAAAAATGTTCTTTCTTATGGTGTTACGGTTTTTGATGCCTTTGTTTTTGAGCATCTTGAAATATCTCCTAAACATCCTGATTTTCAAAGTGGAATGAAACTCCTGTTTATGAAAACACAAGCCCTGTGCTTTATCTCAAGCTAAGCAGCCAACACTAAGTGGTCTGTAGTCATTTCTGAAAAAGTAGTCTTAAACTGGAGAACAAATGCTTAAAAACTGATATTCAACTGTGACAAGGAAGCTCTAGGGAATTAAAGTAAGGAACAAACCAGAAATAGGTAGAACTTGATTAAGGAAAGGTGTTGTTTTAAAATAAAGTGCAACTGATAACACATACACATTACTAATGATAATTTCTGGTTTATAGTGCCCACTGGAATAAAGGATCTGACACTTTACCCTTTGGGACCTACTGCTGTGGTTTTGAGCTGGAACAGACCTTACCTTGGGGTATTCAGGAAATACGTTGTAGAAATGTTTTACTTCAACCCATCAACAATGACCTCTGAGTGGACAACCTACTATGAAATAGCAGCAACCATCTCCTTAACTGCCTCTGTGGTAAAGTGACCATTACTGACTATTGCTTTTCCATGCCTGTGTGGTCCTGGCACCTTGTGACGTTTCTTTGCCCAGCCTTTTCCCCATGAATATGTATATATACCTTTTAGCCTGGCACAGTTTCTCCAAGCAAAGCAGAGAAAATGGCCCATGTGCTGGAGGCATTTTCTGTTCTAAAGTAAGGGAATGCCAGCTGAACCATGCTAAATTTCAAGCAGAGTGATGAGGTGGGAGATAAGCCTCTTTTTCTGTTGTTCAGCAAGTCCAGAGGCAGGTTCAGTTTGTGGGTCAGTTTGTCAGTCAAGTTCTATCATGTTCTTGGGGAGTGTTGTCCAAAGCTTTATCTATGTAGTAAATATTAATAATATGGATTTGAGGGTTGTGGGCTAGTCTTGCAGTGTGCCATCTGGAAAGCTTAGATGTTTTTGTGAAAATAGCCTTCATGTTTCTGAGGCTAAAAAGACTTGTGCCACGGTTTTAACCAGTTGTACACTGGTCTCTCTAAGAACACCCATACATATGTATTCACAGGCATCTTTGCAGATATGAAGTGAAATTTCTTCCTCTTTCCCATTATTTCCTAGAGAAGGTGAACAGATTTTATTCAGACTTTGGTGTAGTGCAAGACAGAAAGCAATTTAGCTGAAATTAGTTGTTCAGAAAGTTAGGAGTATGCTAAAAGGATAGCAATAACTTTTGCTGCTGGTGAGAGCCACAGTGATTTACTGTAATTGATTTGCATAATACCATTTGTGGAGTCATTTTGGCTATAGCGCCTTAACTGTAATTGGGTATGTGACAATAAATCTCCAGGGAAATTAAAAACAAAAATAACTTACCAAATGAGTAATTATTATCTTGTAATCATGACTCAGCACAAATAGATTAATAACTGAGTGATCTGGGTCATCTAACAAGTAAAGCTATCATCCAGAGTTAATGTGGTTCATTAGAAAATGAGATGATGTTGCCCCTTACCGTTGCAAATCCTGCTTAAGGAAGCCTTTGTCTGGATTTCAGTCTGAAATTTGACAGTGTATTACCGTAGCTAAAGTGAGCATTTCTTAAAGAATAATTTTAGAGAGTAAGCCTGAATTAGGAAAAGAATGTCTCCCTGTTCCTCTGTTATGGTATTTAACATACAGGTAGGTACTGGTGAATTTTTGTTTGGGTTCTGTAGTGGTGCTCCAGAATCCCACTATGTCCCAAAACTTTCCCGATGATCGACTGACATTTGTGAGTGGTGTATTCTGGAGCAACAGTCAGAAGGTAGGGGAATCAAAATCCAATGGCTGGAATCATCAAATATTATTTCCTGAAGTCCTAAGAGTTGGTGAGAACCTTCAGAACTGAATTTGTCTTTTCAGTCTGTTTAGTTGCTTCATTAATTTTGTGCTCTGCAACTTACTTTGAAGTTGTCAAGGTGATGTTGGTATTTTAAATATTACACCAGAGGCATGTCAGAAGAAGTCCAAGCGTCTTCAAGATTTCGGTGCCAATTTGGATACAACCTTTCCCCAAAATCGTAAAGATAGATCACAAACTCTGTATTTACACTGTCTTGTAGTAACTGGGAAAAAAAAAAAAGGCCACTGCAAATAATAGATCTGTAAAAAGAGCAATTATTTCCACTTTGTTGAAAATGATCATTATTTCCAATTTGCTTTTATTTTGAATTTTAAGAATATCACGAGGCTTTTCGTTTAAACATAAAAATTAAATATTTGAAGTGTTTTGTGGTGTCAAGGAAGTGTTTGAAAATAACCTAAATATTACATGTGATATTATAACATATATTGCATTTTATACTTCATTTATATCTCACTTATATTTGCATATCTAATTCATGTCTCATAAGTAATTTATGTTTCATTCATATTTCATTTATAATAAATGATAATGGAAAGTGAAATATGCTTTGAAATTTGGAAAAAATACATCTTTTAAAGTGACAATATTTGAGTCAAAAACATGGTTTCTAATTTATTCTCAAAATCTTTTTAATCAAAATAGAAAAGCCTACATATTCCAGTTAAATATTTTGCCTTCATAATGTTAGAATTTTGTGATGGAAGATTGCTCTGTGGGTATTGTTCTTACTGCTCTGGAAATCAATGAGAGGTTCCCATGTCAGGTGGGACCTGGCACCAGGTGCGTGAGGTGGATGAGCAGCAGAGCCACCACAGCCGTGTTTGCTCTCCCTGCACAGGTTTTCTAATAAATTGAAAGGCCAAATTTCAAAGATTTTGACGGAAGTAAGGAATGGGAGCTCAGTAAAATGAGTGTGGGCACTAGATTTATAAATATCATTGTATTTCATAAGTCATACCTCATGCTGATGAATTTTCTCCTCATCTGCTCTTTGGCTTTTGTCTCTTTACAGAGAATAGCCAACCTGCTGCCTGCTTGGTATTACAATTTCCGGGTCACCATGGTGACCTGGGGGGACCCAGAGCTGAGCTGCTGTGACAGTTCCACCATCAGCTTCATAACAGGTAAGCAGCCAGCTGAAAAAACTGTGTGAGTGCTCCTGGGAGCAGAAGCACAGAGAGAGTCCGACTTAAGAGTTGTGCTTTACCTACAGATAAAGTTTTTGCAAGTTAGGATATTTATCGACTAAGTGGTTTTTGTTTGGGTTTGGGGTTTTTTTTTATTTTTTTATTTTATCGTTTTATTTTTAAGGAAGGCTCTGAGGACTGCTTCAAATGAATATATATAAAATTTTCCTGTGCCAAGCCCAGTGCTTGGTTACTCTGTTCCAGTCCCCCAATCAGCTGAATGCGTGGCTCCGGTGAGGGCTGGTGGTCCTGCTCATCTTCTACCTTCCCATGCCGAGATGTCTGATCCTAAGCTACACTGCAGACAAATTCTGGCACTTTTCCAGTGTATCAGAAACTCATAACACCCACCATAGCCTCGTAAAGGGTCTCCAGGGATATTCATTGTCCTTTGGCATCAATCAACTTTCCTGTAGCACTGTAAGGAAGCAATTTTCCAGCTGGTTGGTTGCTGTATGAGGGAAGAAATGTCTTTTCCAACTGATTTGGGTACCAGGCTCAGCATTTTAGAGTGGAAATATTCCAATGAGACACTCACTTCAATATTGTGTCTCTGGAAACCTGCAGCAGAAATGAGGGAGATTAAGGTTCTTCTAAACATAAGCTGTCATCAGTATCAGTCTGAATCTCTGTATGATGACAGTAAGGACTGCTACTGCTGTTAAATGAAAAATGGATCAACTTTTTAACTAGCAGATGTAGAGAAAACCAGAAATGAATGAATCTCTTAATTTATGATTGACAAAACCTCTCTTAAAAAAGATCACCTGGTCCTTAGTGAAAATATCCAACTAGAAAGTTGTATCAGTAGTTAATTCCTCTCATTATCAAAGGTTTACACCCTGTGTTTCTGATCTGAATTGTTCTAGTTTTAATATACAGTTCAAAATTCTTGTTGCATTTTTTATCTTATTGATTGAAGAGACACAAAGCTTTTCTTTCTGCTCTCTATACATAATTTAGCTTCACTTTTTTTTCTGTTAATAAATTGCTTCCATTGAACTCTTTGGGTGCTTTCACTGTAAGGTGTTTTCTCATGTTACTTTTTTTCCCTACTCTGCCTTTCTAATTTTTACTGTCTTTAGTAAAGTACATAAAAACTGGAAGTATAATACCAGCCTGCTGAATATTCCCTGAGAGGCAAAATCAGCTCCCTATTCAGAGCTCTCCCATTTGTGTATCTAGATGACTGAATTTGCTGTAGCATGACACTGAAGACCTGTGTTGATTTACTTCTACTCTGTGGCTTCTAACAGAATTTATCATTTGGGAAATGTTGTCTACATGCCATTTTCCAAAAAAACTCAACTTTGCACCTGGCACTTTGAAATACATTTTGTCTGAGCAGGCCCAGCTTAGGGGGCAATAATTTGAAGCACAGCACTGTCCAAATCCTCTACTTGCCGCATTACTTGCATGGTTGATCAACACTGCTTTTCCAGAGTATTGATGGAAATGTGGAATAGCAGTGAGCTAATAAAATCACACTGTGATTTTAAGTGAGGAGTCCTAACGAAGAAAGCTGAAATAATTAAATTACAAGCTCTTATCAATAGATGGTCACCACACTCCTATCTTCTGATTACCTTATTACTTGCAATCTCTTCAGCTTTGTCCAGGGACTGCTGTCGGGCTAACTTGTGAGAATGTGGCATGCCAGTTTGTCATGTCTGCAGGTTTGAAATGTTTGGTCCCAGTAGGTGCTGCCTTTTCACTCCTTCAAGTTATCAAGGGACTGCAGAGTTCTTTATCACCCTCAGCTTCTTTCTTTCCAGAGAGGGAACAGATGGTTTTATGGAGTACTTGGTCTCTTCCTGCATCATTCTGAAAGTGCTACCTCCCCTGCACAGGTTGCCAGGAATTAAAACAAATAACAAACCACACCAAAAAGCCCTAAATTTTAAAATACTGGAGTGGAGATTTCACAGAGTCTTGACAGTACACCATCTGTCAGTTCTTCTGTGTGTAACTGGAGAGCTAACCTCTGCACCTGGAACATAAGCTTGAGTTTTAAAAACAAAGTAGAAGGATCATCTGGGAGTTTGGGAATGCACCTTGCAGAAAGCTCAGAGCAAACCATTTCTCTAAAGCAGGATCCCACTGCTTGCATGGAGTCTATAGTGAGGCTGGGGCTTTACTGAACTGCAGTACTTGAATGAAAAGAGTATTACAAGACACCAAATGATATACAGCTCTCTCCCACAGCAACTGGTCAGATGTCCGCAGGAGCATCTGGGAGATCTGGGGGATCCAAGAGACTTGTCAGAAGCAGCATTTGTTCTCTCAGGCTCCTGCAGCAGCAGTTGAACACTGTTATTTTAACTCAGGGAGAGACTGTGTTGCTGCCAGTGTTGCTGTGGTGACTAATAAGTTTAATGCCACCTGCTGTAAACAGCTGGATTTAAAGCAATCATAAGTAAGGGCTCTTTAGACCGCCAGCATTTTCTTTTTACAGCGAGAATGCTTTTATCTTGGAGAAGGAAAAGGAGCGAGAAAGACAGGCTCTTGGTGTTGGTGACTGTCACTCCATCTGCTTCCTGTGGATGCTTTTAGCTGTCACTTTGGACCAGGTCAGCAGTGGGATGCAATTTCCTACAGCCTCTTTGTGCCACTCAGCTCCCAGTGGCACATGGAGTTAGAGCAGTGGGTCACACAAGCCCTGGCCCTTGGTCTCATTTCACATGTGCTGGACATGCGTTGTAAGACACCGAAAACAACCATTTGTGTGAACGTTAAGAGGGAAAGCATGTCATCAGTAATAAGGTACAGGGGGAAATTACTATTAGTGTATAATATTCATGCCAGTTGTTACCTTAAATTGTAAGGAATACAGAATCTGTGTGAAGGGATGGACTGGGAACTCTAGAAGTTAAAAGAAACATTGCTTTAAATAAATTAGGCTTTTTCCTCTCAACAGCATAAAAGAGCATCTTCATGATGAATTTGGGAGAATAAGCTTACTAAACGTTTCTAAATGGCTCTAAATTGTCCGTGCATTGTATTTGCTGCCTTCCTCAGCAATTACTTCAGTAAATCTGTTCGCCAATGAATATCTCAATGCCAAAGTCATAGGAGGCTTCGTGAAAGCAGCAGTGACATCTTGTGGCCCCTTCAGACAGGCCCGAGCTCCGAGGCCGTCCTGCCTCTCCTCTCGGCTGCTGGCACCCGCGGCTGTGCTGGCATCCAGGACTCTGGTGGTGGGGAGGCAGCTGCATCTGACCTGCCTTTGCAGAAACACACTGGACTCCACGGGCCATGTGCAGAGGAAGACCAATCAGTTCATACCATTTTCCTTATGTTGCTGCCTAAGAATCTGCCAAGCATAGAGATTCATATGTTTCCCTGTTTTATCCAGGTTATCCCACTGCTATCACTTTGAGAGGGGATTGAGATCTTTACTCATCACTGACTTTCACTTTTGGGTTTCCATTCAGTGTTAACTCCTCACTGGGGACCTTCTAATTAGTTAATCAAGGTGTGCTGACCAACTGTGCTCCCTCTGCAGTTAGTGGGGACACACCTCCAGGAGGTAATTCTCATCTTAAATACCTATTTTAGGAGGATATGAGTTGTTCTGGAGCTTACTATCTTTCTTCTGCCATCCCACATACGGGTAGCATCAGTGACCAGGAGTGCCACAAACAGGGCAGGCAAAACAGGACGTGGCACAGCAGCTGGTGTGGCAGCTTGTGCAGAAGGGCATGCAGGGAGAGTGCTGAAGCCCTGCCAATTCAACCAATTCAGTGGTGTCCACCTGCCAGAAAGCCACAGACTCCCTAAGCTCTGCACCCACCACAGCAGATGCAGCTGCCCAGGCAGAGCTCCAGTGGGAACACGTGGTGCCCCAGGGACCCATCTGCAGGGACTGCCCTGCTTTTAGGCCAGCACCAACAGCAGAAGTGAGCAACCCCGAGGGAGGTGAGCCCAAGTAGAGGACTCCTCTGCTCAGTGACAGAGCTCCATGACAATGATTCTATAAGCTGCTGGGAGAAGTCTCTCAGTTGCCAGCCCTTGTTCCTTAGAGGGACTTCAGCTTACCAGATGTCTGCTGGAAATACAACAAAGCAAAGTATGTGCTTCCTGACACAGATGGTGAGAGACCCAAGTAGGGGAGGTGGTCGGGTCACAATCCCTGGAGGTATTTGAAAGATATGTGGGTGTGTTGCTTAGGGACATGGTTTAGTGATGGACATTGCAGTGCTGGGTAATGACTGGACTCAATCTTAAAGGTCTTTTCCAGCCTTAATGATTCTATGGTTCTTGGGCTGTACAGGGAGCCAAGGACTTGCTGGGAGCTGCAGCACAAAACAAGCCATCAAACAGCCTGTGGTGGGGCAATCTGAGCTGTGCAGCACAGAGGACAGTACTGGGCAGGAGCTGGGAGTGGGGAGGAAGAGCTGTTTCACTTCAGACCTAATAATGTAGCCACCATGTGCTTGTAGGTTGGACACTTGGTGCTTAGATGGCTGTCAGCGGTGGCTGCCCTCTGTAGTGGTGGACTCTCACCCTGGGAACAAAGGTGGTCCATCCCTTTCATGCAAAAAGTTGTTCTTTGTAAAACTGCAGGTTTTGGGCTTTTCCTCCTAGAAAGATGTGAGCTCAGTAAAAAGATGGTATTTTTTTCTTGTGGAAAAGCTATCACAATTATTCAATATACCAATTTATTGTTTATTTTCAGTGCAATGACACAAGGAAGCAATATGTGAGGCTTTTAGCTTGATTTTGAATTCCAATTATAAATGTTGACTCAAATAATTATTTGTATCAGCCAGTAGCTTTGTGATTTTTTTTTTTTACTGAAAAATTGCAAAAATAAGTGTATTTTTGTTCTGATTATCTCCCAGGTTCAATGACAGCTTTCAGATCTTTCAGCTAAAGCTCAGATGCAATAGCTTTCACTAATACTTTTCTGCTAAGTTTGTGATATTCTCTTCACAACAGTATCCTTTGAAGAAGGGTCCAGAGTTTATTACTAGATTTGGTAATCAACTGGAGCTTGACTGTGTTAGACCCTGTGTATAACACACGTGCCTTCTTCCTTCAGCACCAGTGGCACCGGAGATTACCTCCACAGAATATTACAACCACCTTTTGTATGTCACCTGGACCTATGGAGGAGATGGTACTGACCTTTCTCATTCCAGGATGCTGCATTGGATGGTCATTGCAGAAGGAAAGAAAAAAATCAAGAAGAGTGTAAGTATGGGTGGGGACTGTGTTGCTCATTTCTCTGGGCTTTTTTATTCTTTTTTGGGGAGGGAGGAATGTGGTGTCGCTCGCTTGGTTTGATTTGTCTTGCTTTCCTGAGTTGATAACTTTGTATTACAAAGCTGCAGCAAGTTTAAGGTTTCACCGTATTAGTATGCACTTCCAAAGACTCGAGATCTCAAAATAGCCAGTTTCATAGTGTTTCTATGGTGATCCAGTAATTTAGACAATTTTAAAATAGCTTGTAAACTTCTGAGGCTCAGACAGTAAAACAGTATTTTTTTTATTGAACAGAGATATGGGTTTTTCAGTTTTTAGGTATTAATAACCAGAGTACATTATTGGCTGAGTTTTTTTAGTTCATTCAAGCCAGGTGCTATCACTTTCCATTTCCCAACTTTATTAAGAAGTCCTTATAAATTATGTGGTTTTCATTTTATGTTTGAATACAAGTTTCACTAACTAATGGGATGAGGATTTCACACAGAATGTGTGGACTTCTTAGAAAGCTTTGCTAGATATTTAGATGTGTTCTTGGTACGTTCTCTTGAACATCTGGAAAATTCACTTGGAAAAAGAAATCTGGCCGCACCAGTTATGGATTAAAATCATGGTGCTGCAAGGCAGTGAGATGAAGGTTTAAGCTAAAGTAAAAGAACAGCCCCTGGACATACAGTGAGAGGTGTTTGCAATAGTGGAGGAGCACTGCAGAGCAGGAATGTGTACGCCAGCAGTGGAGCTTCATACAGCCTGTGGCCTGTGACTGTATTGGCCTTTCACCACTATTGACCTTTCAGTTGTTGGCAGGAAGAAAGTGTTCAGTCTTTTTCAAGAGAAAGGTGTCTGGCCTTTTTCAAGGGAAAGTTTTCCCTTCTACTGAAGACTTAGCAGATGCTGAATTGAAAGTGTATTTTCAGCAGAAGTGTAAATTCTTCAACAATTTTTGTTTGGATTTATATGCAGTAACCTAGCTTTCATTGGATTCCTTATGGCTGCAAGAGTGCATCCATCTGGAGCTTGTTCCAGCATGAATCTAATTATGTGATTAGTAGAACTGATGACGTTCCTGAAGAGCAGGAACTTTCACTATTTGGATCTTTGTTTAAAACAAGGAAAAAAGTCTATATTTTATTTTTCTTCCTACAAATAAAATATTCTAATAACTGAATTCTAAAAAATTTTTGCAATGATATCCCTCTCTACTCTTCCTTCTAAAAGTCATGATCTCGGTAAGGTTATTATTCTTCCAGTAAAAATCTAATTTCTCTGCCATTCATAGAATCAGCAGAGTTGGAAAAGACCTCCGAGATCATTAAGTCCAACACTTGATCCACTACCATCATGGTTACTAGACCATGGCACTAAGTGCCACATCCAGTCTCATCTTAAAAACTTCAAGGGACGGAGAATCCACCACTTACCTGGGCAGCCCATTCCAATGTCTGATCACTCTCTCTGTAAAATTTCTTCCTAATATCCATCCTAAACCTCCCCTGGCAGAGCTTAAGCCCATGCCTTCTTGTCCTACTGCTGGTTGCCTGGGAGAAGAGACCGACCCCCACCTGGCTACAACCTCCTCTCAGGTA
>JAYRBT010000042.1:69447806-69506349 GCA_036023395.1 Myiotriccus ornatus
AGTTCTTCCATTCTCTGCTGTCCCTCAGGGTCACAAATTCAGCTGCACCAGCATGGATCCCTCACTGGGATCACAAGATCCTACCCGGGCTGACTCGCTCCAGCGTGGGTCTCTTTCCACGGGCCACAGGTCTCCAGCAGGACTCTGTTTCATCTCAGGCCTCCCACGGAGTCACATCTTCTTCATACACTCCTCTGCTTCTGTGTGGGCTCCTCCATGAGCTGCAAAGGGGGGTCTCTGCTCCCCAGCAGTCTTCCACAGATGGCAGGGGTTTTTAGTTTTCAGTCTCTTCCCTGCTGAAGGAAGGGAGAGGGGGAAGAGAAGGAGTTCCCCCCCTTTGGGCTTCTCTTCTCTCTCCTCCGACGACCGGTTTTGATCTTGGAGGCTCCATTGTCTCTCTGCCTGGAATTCCTTCTGCAGCAGTCTCGTCCAGGCTGTCTTTTTCTCCACTCTGTTCCAGAAGAGAAGGGGGCCTGGCCCACCCTGCCTGGGCCAGACGTGGCCCGGGGTGGGGGACGCACGCCCAGGCCCAACAGGGCCGGCTGCTGCGCTGGCTCTTCCATTTTCTTCTGCGCAACAACCCTTCTCTTCCGTTTTCTTAAATAAGTAATTGGCAGAGGCATTACCAAAGCTTCTGATTGGCTTTGCTCTGGAAATTCACCTGGAAAACTATTTTCAGGCCCAGGGGGGCTGGTCGGCAAACCCACAACATGAATTTTACGTGTTGTGTCTTGTCTATGTATCCCATGCAGCAGATGACAACATCATGCAGATTTTGCAGATTGTCTCTTTTGGAGAACATTTTGTGATTTGTTCCTTTTACATGTAACTGTCTCTGTGAAAATCCCAGCTAAATTAATTCTCTTTCTTATATACTGTGCAGGCAGCCCAAGGGTTTTTTTTTTCTTTTCGTCATTGCTTCTAGCAGAAGATAAACACCTCAGAGGAAATTTTAAAAAATAAATCCAATAAGAAGCCTCAAGCAATTGTTTGCTTAAATCAAGAAATCAAAAATAGTCAAGTCACTTTATAATTCATAGCCAAAACAAACAGACTTTTGATAAATTCCCTGAAATGTTATTCAGGAATTCTTTTTCTTTTCCCCCAGTTATTTTGTGAACTCAAAATTACCATAACCCTGTAATAAGGACACAATTAAATATCTTCTCCTTAGGATGGGGACAGTGAATATTTAGTATAGAAAGGAATATATTTAGCATCTCTACTGAGGCCAGAAAACAGTGCTAGTGCTGGGCTATGGAAAGCACAAATCTAGACAGAAGATGAGATCTATTTGAGAAATTTATTAACAATTCCCTTGTTTCACTTCACTCTTTGTAAGCATTTTTAGGTAATTTGATCTCATGTGATGCTGAACCTATATTGGTTTTGGACAAGGGATTTGATTTTGTTAAGGGATTTCAGTTCTTTTTATTACAGATTATCTCAGACCTAGTCACAGATGTGAGTGAGTGTTCGTCACTTTTCTGCAACTCTGTTAAATCAAGCTCACTGCAACCATTGTGAATCAAAAAATGTTACCTTTTTATCTAACGGTCTTCCTGAAACAGGGAGTGCGGGGCTGGAACCTTTGTGAATTTTGCATCTTTAGAGAGAGATGGAAAGCTTCCTTATAACTGGTGAGTGTTTGAAGCAAAGCTTATATTTTCTCCCATCTCTGCTTTTTGGCAAATATTATCTATAATGTTAAAGTGCCTATTTTTTATGTCATTGCTGTCCCTTGTGGGATTAAACTACTATACCTGCTAATGTAGCATTTTATTCCTTGAATGTATTTTATTTTTTGAATGATGACATGCATTCTGTCACCTGCTATTTTTAGTAGGAAATGATGTATATACATGTCAGCCAAGTTGCATAGATATGTTCTGGGAGGTTATTTTTTTTCCTTTCTCTTGCAGACATATTTCCTAAAATAACACAACTTTGGAAACTTGATCTGTAAATCCTTTAGCACTTCCGTGTATTTACATCCAGGAGTGAGCTTGCCTGTAGATGACTAATTAGCAACTGTCTTCATGCAGTGACATTAATTAATATTTCCTTACATTGCAAGACGATTTCCTTAGAATTGCAAGACTCAAATATGTACTGTAACTTAATGATCAGTGCTGTTGAAAAAAAATCCTAAACATATTCTTGCTAGTCTAGAAAACCACCTGCAAGGGTTGCAGGTACTGACTATGGACTCCAAACTGTCACTGACACCATCAGCTGAAGAGAAGTATTTGAACAAAGAAAGTCTGTAGGATTAGCTTTTATAGCAGTAAAAGGCTTTGAGAGCAACCTGACTGGCACCAGCATGGTCATTTCCATTCTATTTTGATAATCAAATGAGTGGGGATGATGGACTCAAGGTTTACTGTTTTGTTACCAGAAATCTATGCAAAAGCCTCTTCTTTTTCAAGACAAGTCCAAACACAGATATTTAAAAGCATAACGTCAGCCCCATTCCAGTATTTAAGAAGAAGAAAATATGTGCCTTGGTTTTACAGCCATGATCAACGTTTGTTGACAGCTAAGAAGTTGGAAAGAAGAGTTGGTGTGCAGGGAACTGCTTCCATGATCTCATAGGACACAGTTTGCCAGTGGGGATGGGATTAAATGGATTGACACTGCACTACAACAAGCCTTTTGCTAATAAGCATGCAAACTGAACTAACAAGCCCAGTGAATCTTGTCAATACCTCACTGTGCTGCTAATTAACTGGATATTAAACAAGCTTCACTTGCTTGGTTCAGCCTTAATAGCAGCCAGCTATATGCTGTACAAACAAAGCCATCTTTCAGCTTCTCTTGCTTGGACTATATTAATGGCAAAGAAGGCAGAAGATCAAACACTCACGTTAATTAAATAGCCAAGCTTGAATGAAATGATTAAACTGGTAACAGATGTTATTAAAACCATAAAAGACTTTTTTTTGTGGGAAGGGAAATTAATAGGTTTGGCTGTGAAAGTGAAGGCTCTTGTTGCTTGATTTGGTATTTGTGTATGGATGTGTGCGTATATATCTATGTGGATATATGCATATATGTACACACACATAAATTATGTTATAGAAATATAAACTGGGGTAAAATATTCCTGCTTAATATCTTTTATGTAACTGATGGCAGTGTGCCCTAAACTTATGGTCCCTATTTATCTGAGAGTTGTTTTGTGTGCCTCTGTTGTCCAATGTCAAGACCAGATTCACAATCAATCCTGGCAGCCAAATGGAATATATGGCACCAAAGTCAGGTAGAAGGATGAGGAAACCCATTTTGCTTGGGGTCATTCCAGGGAATCTAGTAAGGGAGGTATGAGCATATCCACTGCTTCCTAAGGGAAGATCAGCTCAGCAGAGTTTTCAGGATATAAGCAATCTCTACATCTCTTTCTTTAAGTAAAGTTGTTCAGTACATGTGAGCAGTATGTGAAAGGCTACATAACTGCATTAAAACAATTTTGTATTTTCTGGGCAGTTACACATTTTTCATATGTTGAATGAAATCATTTGGTTTAGGTATCAGAGTTTTTAATCTGTGAACAGTATTAATTAGATTTGCAATCACATTAGCCTGTGATTTGATAAAGTGTGGAAAATTCTTGTGATGATTTGATGATGAAAAAGGCTCAGGCCTAAATAATTCCTTTTGCCTCTGTAGGCAAGAGGAAGTAAAAACCTCACGGAGTTTTCCAAAGGAAAGAGGAGTATTCCAGCTAAATCATCACTTCTCTCTTCTGAGCCTAATGGAAACCTCATTGTGGCACCAGAGATCTGTTCAGGGAAAACCAAATTTCATCCTCAGTTCAGTCCCACAGAGACTCAACAACTGATGAGCCCTAAGGCCTGATGCTGCAGTTGCTATGGCATATGATTAACTAGAAAAGGCTCTTGCTTCTGGCTGACCCACAGAATTCCTCCCAGTGCCTGGGGAAGGTGCCCTGCAGAAACTGCACTGCCCATTTTCTTTGCAGCAGCAAAATCCATTAAAGCATAACTTGCAGTTTTCACTATATGGGCAGAAGTTTCCTCTGCTGGTTGGAAGATTAGGGTGACAGATGATTACATTTGACATGACTTGTTTGTCAGGGAAAAAACAGTATCTACTGACTTTTAAGAGCCAAGAGTACTGAACAAGGAAATTTCACTTTGTGGTTCCTCTTTAGAACAGTTGCAGAGGGATGGTATTGCTTTTTAAGACAGCAGATTTTCTGAAGGGGAAAAAACACACTGAGGGTGTATTTGAAAAAAAAAAAATCCTTCCACTGGAGAAATGTTTGTTTACTGGATTAATACATAGCAGAATCTGGTAAATGGTTTGCAAATGATTTAAAAGTTTAGAATTATTTTGTACTCTGATTTCCTTTAGCCACAATTAAACCTGGTGTGAATAGTTATTCATAGAAACCACAGTTAGAAGAACTGTTTAAACCATGTTTAGCTTGAAAACCTAAGAGATAATTTAAAGCACTCTCCAAAATGTTATGTGGATGCTTTCAGAAATCTGACTTAATAGAGGGTATTAAGAGATATTAGAAGCATCTGAATTTATATCTGATATAGATCTTCTCATATCCACAGAATCACTTGCAGGAACAAACATGAGAGATTATCATAGCTGTATGTGGTAAAAACAAGCCTTTTCAGCCCTGAAGTATCTCAAAACATCAGAAAATAGATTTAGTACCACCTGTGTAATAGCTATAAACCTGTCAATGATATTTTCATACCCTTTTTACTCTTAAAATTTGGAATAACACATTTATTTTGATCATATAGAATTTTACGTTGTATAGCTGAAAATCCTACAGAGGGTGTCAGGCTGAGAGTAAAAATTCTAGGGATGCTAATAATATTCTTATGAAGTAAGTAAGAAGGATTTATGGCATTAGCTGATTTTTAAAATAGAATTTGCTGATCTCCTGATTTCTGTTTGTCTTACTAACTCTCCTCACTTTTTCATCTTTATGTATGTTATTTATTAATGCTCACAGGCGTAGAAGTGTATTTGCTTTCCTAACTCTGCTACCCTCATGCCTTTGGACTGATTATCTTTTGGCATTTTATATTAATCCTTGGTAAGTGATTTACTTGTTTTTCCATATGCAATGTGTAAACAATGTCAATTCCTATTACATGAAAAATGTGGGATAACTTTGCTTTCAAATGGGTTGAAGCTTTTGAAGATACAATTTTTTTATACTAGAACATGGATTGGAGAGGATGTGGGTATCAAAGTATTTGCTACCCTGCTTCATCTGGTTTGTCTGCTTATGCTCCAACCCATTTTGGTATTAGAAAGCTAATCTTACAGTGGTCATCATATTCATCTCATTGCTGTCTTTGCAATTTTTGCCACTTCATTATAAATCCTGGCTTCTTCTGTCCCAGTTACTCACCTGTTCATTGCCTGGCACTGACTTCTGTGGATGCTGTTCTATTACTAAAATTGCTTGATCATACCCCAACTGTTTGGTGTGTGATGTCAAATACCTTAGTTTTTTAAAGGTGCAGTTATGTTCTCCTGACATAGTAAAAGCTTTGCTTTTGAAAAAAAACAGTTCACTGAGAACTGATACAGCTAGAAGTCCCAAAGTGAAAAAATTGGATCACTGTGTGCATGTCTCATTGTGTATCTGTGTATATTTAATACTTCAGTCTGTAAATAATTGATAAAGACTTAGTAAACAACTGATTTTTTTTTTTGGAAAATACCTAACAAAGCCATAGGTCTCCTTAGGACCAGAACTGTTTTACAAACTGTTTAAGAAATAACTATAAATTAACTATGATCCAAAAATGCTTAATTTATATAAAGAAACTTAGTTTCCTGATGATCTTGAGTGCAAACTACAGGGATTTACAAAAAATGTGGTAAGGAAGTTTACATTCATTTTTCCTGGTCTTACCACATGACACCAAAGCACTGGCAAGCAGACATCAACATCTTCAACATAGGCATTTTTGAGGCTGAGTTTCCTTGAGTCACAGTAGGTCTGAAATAAAACCCACCTAAATTTTCTCTGGGCCCAGAAATGAGAGTGTTTATGTAACTAAAGAAAGGTCCATTTCTTCTCTCAGGCAAATAAAATCATGTTCTTCACACACACCCCCAGCTGAACAGTAAATGGAATTCCACACCTCTCCAAGGTTCATATTATATTGACTTGTAACTTGTCTGATGTAAATTCAGCTAACTCTCAAGCTGCACAGTGATGGAGCTCCTGCAAAAGGAATAGTTATCCTCTTTTGCCCCTTTGGTTTTCGTCTTTTAATATGCATTGGCTTTCCAGATACGTACCTTTCTTCAGAGGTTTCCTCTTCAATCAATCTACCTAGTTTAGTGTAGATGATTAAATTCACAGGAGCAGAAGTTGAACGAGATGGGATTAATCCTTCTCTTTGTATTTTAATCTGTAGAGTAAATGGAATAATAGATGAAACACCAGCTAATGTTTCAAATGTCTTTGTTTTGTGCACAAGTTTGCTTAAAATATTTATGAACATTCAGAAAACAATTGCAATGCTAAGAAACAAAGGCCTCTTGAGACTATCAAAGCACATGAAATTTTTGCTGAGAAATGTATGTCAGTCGTTTGTTTTATTGCCTCTTGAAGGCAATGCTTGGAGAAGCATTCTTAGAAGCATCCCCATCATAAAGAACATTTAGGTATTTTTTTTTTTCTTTTCAAATTAATTCCAATGTGCCCGACATTAAAAGGTTTTCCATAGTCACGGGGGATAGAGATGTGTTGAATAATTTAGTGAAATTAGTTTTAAGATTTCACTGGAAGAATTCTTTGAAGATGGAGAATAAAAACTGCTAACTTATGTGTACAGTACACATGAACATACAGATACTATAACGGTAGTATCTGTACGGATAACATGGTAGGCTGAAGAGGTTTATAGTATTTGCAAAGTAAAGCTTTGCAAAGTAAATCTCCGCATTAATGTAGAGCTGGTATTTCTATAGCTCTTGTTCATTCTACAGGCAAAGCTCCTTATCTAAGTGGAAATGTACCTTGACAATTTACCAAAATCACTACAGGATGTGATTGCTCCAGAAACTGAATATTTTTTAAAACTTAATTTTGGAAATTCATATTTTATTGCTTTTTAATTTAACTTCTAAACTTAGTGGGGTAGAAAAATAAAAATACTCCACTTAATATTTCTTTCTGTATATTTTCATTGATTTGAATTTAAATGCCTTCTCCTTTAATTTACTAATTGAATCTATGAGCCAAATTATCTAGAAGTCATTTTCATATCATAATGAAATTAAAAATAACATTATTATGAAGTAAAAAATGAACAAATATTGTGTCATGACCAGTAAGAAAAAAAATGACGCTACTAAAATTCTTTTTGAATAAGCAGGTATCTGTTTATGGTCTGTGGCTGATTTAACAAAGGAGATCAGATTTTTATTCTAGGGTGCTTACTTTGTGTATTTAAGCTGATTGATTGCTTAACTTTTTTGTGGCAAAACTGAAATGAACACACACACACCCCTTCAAAAAAACCACATGGTGGTAGTTAGTGTAGTGGAGTTCTTAAGTCCCAACCTTTGGGTTGTATTGCTTAACACAGTGAAAAATTTGCTCATAACTGTTGCTAGTGGATTATATCACTTATAAATCATGTGCAGACTGTATTACATGACTGGCATAATTATCTCTAGCTGTTAAAAGTCGATTAAAATTATCTAAGATTTAAGCTTGAGTCCCACTGAGGTCAGTAGGATATCTGCCATTGTCTTCATTGATCATCATAAGCAGGTTATAAAATAGGCCCTTTCTTTTCTCCCTCACCCTTTCTTAAGTTTGCAGATGGTGGTCTTCTCCCTTTACCCAACAGATGCTTCTCATTCTGAGTTGCTCTCTAGTGCTGACATCCCGTTTCCCAGCCCACTAGAGACTGAGCAGAGCAGCCCAGGAGACACTGTGGTGCCGTGTCCTCCCCAGCAGCACAGCCCCCTGCCAAGCCCGACTGGGCTCAGGCTACCCAAACCAACAACACTCTTGGGTCAGGATTTGTAGAGGACACAGGTTTTCCTTTTCCCAAGGGTTTTTCTTTTCACATTCTCAGAGCCATGGAATGGAAAATGCATCACATTGGAGTCAACAGAAATTTTGCTATCAGCTTAAAATTATCCAAGTTATTATCACCAATCTCCTCCTGAGTATGATGGTGACCAGGAAGCATACATTCTTAAATCAGTATTATCTTTGAGCAAAGACATTAGTTTAATGAATGAAAAACACCTCTGTTTTGTTTTTTTTCCTTTTTACAGGAGTAAAAATGGATTAAAGAAGAGAAAGCTGACCAAGTATGTTACTTCTTTGGTATTTAAAGGAGTAAGACTTAGACTAAATATGCATTATGGAGTACATGTCATAGTGGTATTGCAGTTACAGATATAAAAATCTTCTAGATAAACATATCCTGAGAGAAATGTCTGTAGGCAGAAAACAAACAGTAATTGGACAAAAGCAATTCTTCTCAACAGATTGTAGTAAAACATCTCCTTACTGGTAGAAAATTAGTCATCAGGGAAAAGATCAATTATTCAACTTAGTGATTTCAGCAGAGCTTATCCTTAGTTAAAAATGACAAAGGATGGAAAACTGGGATGGATTTATTTCTACTGATATTTCCCTCTTGACATCAGGCTCTCATTACAGTTGTTGCTAGAACATTAGGTCATTAATGCTAACGGGTAAACAGGAGTAATTAAGTGGTGATAAGACAGGTTCCTTTGGGCATATTGCCTCAAAGTAAATGAGAAGATTACTGTGTACATGCTTCAGTAGCTTGTAAATTAGAGCATGATAATTAGGTGAGGGAAGCTGTTTACCTGTGTTTCGTTGTTCAGAGCGTCAGCCTAATTATTTCTGCGTTATGTTCAGAGGCTGCGCCTCTACTAACAGATAAATCCCACCTCGTGAAATAGTGTGTAGAATGATGGGAGTCATTAAACCAAGGCTAGTTCATACCTGCTGAAGCTCTCCATGATTTTCTATAGTTATGTGCCACTTTTTTTAGCCACCATATCTCTTTGAGAAACTGACCTCTCTAATGACAAATGTGTATAGTTCTTGAAGCCAGCAAAGAAAGCAGTCGGGACAGTGGCATCCAAAATGATAGTTTAGGGAATTTTTTTTGGTGGACCATCTAAAAAAATCAAAGCCTAAATATGAAATCAATTTCTCTGCATGAGCAAAGCTCAGATGAGTTTTAAAAGTGTCTCTTCCAGAAGTGAAATTATCTGAAAGCAACATTTCTCACGGCACAAGCCTCTTGTTGCCTCAACTTAAATGAAGCAGCAGCTGCTCTGGTGACAGAAGCACATTGGTGGGATGACACTGAGAGTGGGTCTGCAATGGAGTCCTGGATGGAAAGGTGCATGAGCCATTCAGACCAGTGGTTTCCTGCAGGTAGAACAAGTCCAATCCCTCAAACCAGGGTGCTTACTATCATCAGCACTGGCAGCTGCAGCACTGAGCACACCCAGAGAGGTCATTACCCCTCTCTCAGCCTCTCTTTCTGGTGCTGTTATGTTGTGATACAGGTAATGAGCAGTACACCCAGATTTTGTGGCCCCAAACCACAAGGTTACTCTTTATTGTTGCTTTCTAGCATTAATAGCTGCGAATACATATTTATGACTTGAGAATCACAGAATATGCTGAGTTGGAGGGGACCCACAAGGATCACTGAGTCCAGCTCTTAACCCTGCACAGGACCATCCCCAAGTTACACTATTCTGGGAGAAACAGAAATGAAAGGTACTTCAAAAGTTGTATTTTTTTTTACTTAATTTCTTCGTATTTTTTCTTTAAAGCCCTGTTCAGCTGGATGATTTTGATGGATACATCAAGGATATGGCCAAAGATTCAGATTACAAATTTTCTCTGCAATTTGAGGTAAATCTCTGTGGATTCTGCCCTCTGCTACTTGCCATGCCCAGATCAGCTTTTTCAAGATGTTAAGTTTGTGCTGTGTGTTCCTGTGCTCTGTGTTGATTGATGTGAGCTGTTGCTGGGTGGGTCAGCTTCACTTCCACTTCTGCAGAATTTAAAAGTGGATGTTGGTATTGCTAAAGCCTGTATTTAGTAAACAGATTTGAGTGGCTCATCACAATCAATTCAAGATAATTGTCAGAACAACACTTGCTTTAAAATGTGCTGGTAGCCTGAATTTAATTTGGGATTTTAATGTTTTTATTTTATCTCTTAAATGCCCTTCATTTGAGAGGAAGCATTGGAATGAGAAAGCAGCATCAAAAGTCTCTGTAAAAGCAAGGAGATCTCTCTAAGACAAGTTCAGGTGCATTCTCTTAATAACCCAGAATTTAAAGTCAATTTAGTAGTATAAATCTAAAAAAAATCCTATCCTCAGGCTGTCTTCCAAAGATTTAAACATGGAAAGGGAGTGGGGAGGATTCTCAGGATGTTGAGATAGCTGGCATGATCCCTTCCTGGCAGTGAAACTTCTTCTAATGCAATATATATTAGATGTAACTACTGAAGGTAATGACTAGGAAGATCTTCCAAGCATTCCCCCGAGATTAAAAGCCACTAGAGGACTTGAAGAAACCCCTTTAAGTGGGGCAGATGACCACCACAGAAGTAACTTAGCAACCTCTGGATTTGACACTATTTTTGGCTAATTAAATGTGGGTAGAGAGGAACAATCTGCAGTCACAGCCTGGGAGGCAGTAGTGTGTTGGCAGCATTCAGCAGGAGACTCCAGCATTGCTCTCCAGCTGCTTGGAGCCCAACTCAGAGCCATCAGGAAAGGAAAGTCAGTATAGTCCTGATGTCAGTTTATAAAGTGATTCATAAATATTTTCTGTCTGGTGCCTGCTACAAGTAATTGCTTCACAAAGAACTATTTTTTGAGTGTTTGTGAGTTTGACCTTGTCATTTCTGTTACCCCAGGAGCTAAAACTGATTGGGCTTGACATACCGCACTTTGCTGCTGATCTTCCCATGAATCGCTGTAAAAATCGCTACACAAATATCCTGCCATGTAAGTACAATGCCTGCTAAATCCTGCTGACGTCCCTAGTGAGGGAAAGAAGGGTTTTAACAAGAAAATAGGAAAATCAGGACAGATTTTCTGACTGATAAAAATCTGTTCTAAAAATCTGCACTTACAGAGAACCAGGCAAGAGATGGTTTTTGTTAGCTTTGAAGAGACATAGCTTTATCACAAGAGCTTGGGGGTGAGAAACATGAGGTTTTTCCTGCTACTGAGTAGCATTACTATTTTTCTCTTGTGATTATAATGAAACCTAAGGGAGCCCAAAGGAGTGGCACTTGAATGGTGTGTTCTGCAGAATAGTAATGATGGTGTGTCCATGTAGTGTTTTTGCTGAGTCACACATTGTTCTCTTGGTAAATTTGAGAGTTTTCTATTTTTTAATAGATTTTTTTTTGCAGTTTCTATAGGGTTGATTTTAATTTTGCCTGGTTGGGAATGAGTGCCATGTTTGAGAGAAAAAGTTTTGGGTTTTTATCTTTTACAGATGATTTTAGTCGTGTTCGGTTAGTCTCAATGAATGAAGAAGAGGGATCTGATTACATTAATGCCAACTACATTCCCGTGAGTACAGAGATTTGGTCAGTGTAAAGATAAGTGTTGTGCACAGCAGTGTGCCCCCTGCAAATAGCACAGTAACTCCTGGAATGTTCTCAGCATCTTCTTCAGCTTCCGATATTTTTCCTACAGGGAACTGTGTGTTATGTCAGCCACCAATAAAAGAAAAAAAGTGGTGGCAGAAGGGAAGACTTTGACAAATTTTGCCACAGTAGCACTGAGTGAGCTTTGTGAAACCTAGACTGGACTGATAGGGGAATGGGGAGGAAATGTTAAGTGATTCAGTGGCCTTTTAAGACAGCTAACAAAAACATAAACTTTCAAATGAGAAATTATTCTGCATTTCTACAGCACATGGTAAAAGAGTTAACACTCCACAACTGACAAAATGCACAGAGCCCAGATGGTGTGTGGAGAGAATTTCTGCTTTGTGCCTCATCTGTGGTGCTCCCAGCGGGCCTCCCTCTGCCTGGCAGAGAACAGCCGCTTACCAGGGAGTAGCACCCACAGTTGTAGGATAATTAAAGTGTACACAGAGCTGTAGCCAAACATTTTGACACTGAGGGGTTGCCTGAAACCTCATCAGCTTTTTCCACTCTCGCCTGTGCAGTCACTTAGGCTTATCCCTGCAGCTGCCACAAAGGTTTGCCCCTCTGTTATCCTCCTGTACTGTGGCTCTGTGTAAGCTGGAGAGCAGTATCCACTGTGTTTCTCTGCATGGAGAGGAGGTAGAGCACTACAGCATCCACTTAGAAAAAGGTCTTCTACTTGGGGACCACAGACAGATGAGCATTTCTGCACTCCTGCCATGAATGGAAGGCAGAGCTGTCCCTGAAGAGAGCTGAGTCAGCATTATAGAAAAGGGAGGAGCCCTCGAATGAGTCAGTGAAGCCACTTCTCTGTCACTGTGGCATTGTGTCCATATCCAGACTGCTGAGCAAATTGCCTGTACTTGGCTTCTATGTGCCAAGAGCATGACCTTGCATGACCTTGAGCACTCAGGCTGCAAGTGCCTGAGCTCGCAGAGAATGAAGAAAGAAAAATGTTCCAGCATTCAAAAGCATCGTGAACAACGCAGGAAACTTCTATGACATGGGATTATGGATTACAGGATTTTAAGTAGCTGTCCCTTTTGGATGTTCAGTTCTGCTTTACATCTCTTTAGTACTACTTATAGCACAGTGCTGACCATAGAAACTGGGACAGACATGTCATCTTAGTGCTTAGCTTTTCCTGAGGATCACTTCTCTACTGAGTTCCTGCCTCCAAACACATAAACCAGGGGGAAATCTGTGTCCCTGTGCTAACAGAGGGATTTGACATTTAGGTCAGACATAGCCCATGCAGACAAACTGCAGCAAATTCTGTGTAGTGCAAAAACTCAGACTGAGCTGACTTGTAATGATTCTGGAGGAATCTGTTTGTGGAAAGTGCTCCCAAATCACAAATAATTTTACTGTCTGCATACTGTGGTGGCACAGAAATTGTCCAATTTGCTCGAGATGGGATCATGCTGTGTGTTGTATGTATTTTTTGCTCTTACTAGGGATATAAAAAACTTTCCAAATGCAGTTTTGATAATACAATCTCAGCATATATGGTTATAGTCAATGCCAAAATGGTCATTCTGTGGATCTTTTATTATAGTCTTAGTAATGGTCTTTTGGTTTTGGAGCATGGAAGGAATCTTTCCAACTAAAAGCATGTTGATAGGGATAGGAAAAGGAACACATGGGTATAAAACATTTGAGCATCTGTTAAGAGCGCTGACTCAGCGTGTCCTCTATTATTTTAAGCAGAATTCTATTTAATATTTTATTATTTCAAGTCCTTATGATGTAAGCACATGCTTTCATTGGTACCTTCCATTTACACCAGGGACTGAAAATCACCACAGGCACTGCTTGGGATGAGCAGGCTGAGCATATGTAACTGGGTTTATGCCTCTATCTAAACAAACCCTAAAATTACATAATTTGGAAGAACCTGAAACTTTGGTTTAGGATTCTTATTACTTGCTTTTTTTAATGTTACCTTTTCTGCTCTCTGGGCAAATGATTTGTATAGTAACCATTTCATCTTCTGTCCTTCATTCTAGATTGCTTACGCTTCAGAAGCACCAAAACCTGGCAAAAGTTGTCCCCACAGAAATAAATACAAAAGATCAAAAATAGTTTCTTTATATTAGAAATCACTTTTAGAATTTCAAATTGAACATGAGCAAGCTAAAAATAGTATGAATGCCAGAGAAAAATACATGTTCTGAAGCAGAAATCATGTTGGTAAGGAGCACCTATCTCTTTGTTTCTTAGGGTTATAATTCACCCCAGGAATACATTGCAACCCAAGGACCACTGCCAGAAACTAGGAATGATTTTTGGAAGATGGTTCTCCAGCAAAAATCTCAGATTATTGTTATGCTCACTCAGTGCAATGAGAAAAGACGGGTATGTGATAAAATCTTGTACGTAGTGTAAAAGAAACTACTCTGAAAATGACATTATTTTCTGGTGAGTGACTGTCTTTGCACTGTTTTCTGATCATAAGGAAGTATCACAACCTGACCTAGAATGGTGCTTCCCTTATGGCAGGCATTCCAGGACCTCCTTCGACCTTCTTTGAACTTCCCAGAACTTCCCTGACATTCTTTTAACTTTTCTAAGCTTCTTTGATCTTCTTTGACCTTCTCTGGATTTCACTGATCTTCCCTGACTTTCTTTGATCCTTTTTGACCTTCCTTGACCTTATTTGAAATTCCATTACCTTGTTTGGCCTCGTTTGACCTTGTGTGACCGTCAACCTTGTTTGACCCTCTTTAACCTTCCCTGGCCTTCTTTGACCTTCCTCAATCTTCTTTGACCTTTTTTTTAGCTTTTTTGACCTTCTTTGAATTCCTCTGACCTTCCCTGACCCTTCTGATCTTCTTTGATATTCTTTGACTACCCCGACCTTTGTTCTTACCTTCTTTGACCTTCCTTGACCTTATTTGACCTTCTTGTGACCTTCCCTGACCTTATGAAGCCTCTTCTCTTACGTGAGGAGAAGCTGAGAGAGCTGGGACTCCTCACCCCAGAAAAGAGAAGGTTCAGGGGATCTTGTCACTGTGTAAAAATACCTGATGGAAAGTAATGGAGACAAGGTGCCAGTGAGAGGTCAAGAATTGATGTGCACGAATTAAGAAAACACATTAAATTCTATCTGAAATCAGGGAACACTTATTTACTGTGAGGTTGACTGAGCACTGGCACAGGTTGCCCAGAGCATGTGGAGTCTCCATCCTTGGAGATATTCCAAAGCCATCTGTACATGGTCTTAAGCAGCTGGCTCTAGGTGACCCTGCTTGGGCAGGGAGGCATTTGGACGAGATGACCTCCAGGAATCCCTTCTAACCTCAGGCATTCTGTGATTCTACTCTTCTAAGTTTAAATACTAAAAAAATTCAAGGATGATGCTTTATATTTTTCCATGATATTATAATAGAAATATTTGGAATATAATATAATACGTATAATATATATGCACATTCTCATTCCCCGTGTTTTGTTCCATCTTTTCTAATATATTAGGAAAAATAACCATCTACAATGACACTGTTTTTTCTTTCTTCATTGTACTAATGCTACCCTCTGGAAAACCAGTGTATAGCTGATGGCCAGTTACACAAATAGGAATAGTCAGACTGGAAGGCATTGCAGGATAAACTACCTCCTGTTGCAGCAGAAAGTGAACAATGCTGTAGGGATTTCTTAACCAGAGGGTCTGTGTACTTTTGATTGTACTTCTTTATGTATGTGTATATTTTTATAAGTACAACTATGTATGGATATACGTCCCTTTCAGGTGAAGTGTGATCATTATTGGCCTTTTACGGAAGATCCTGTTGCATATGGGGATATCACAGTGGAGATGCTGAGCGAGGAAGAGCACACAGACTGGGTTTATAGGAGTTTCCGAATTAGCTATGTAAGTGAAACATTTGGCATGGTCCTGCCAAAGGAGTGGGAGTAATTTCGGTCCAGCCTTTCCTTAACTTTTGTCCATTTCTGGCATTCAGTGGGAAACACCCAAGAGAGACTGATGTACTGACTCACTCCGCACAGGCAGATGATCAAATCACAAAACTTTCCCCTAAAATTGTTGTCTCCATGAATTTCTCAGCACAGTGCAAAACTGAAACAAAAGTAGTACCAGAGCTCTGGACACTTCTGTGGTGCCGATAATTAGTGACAAAAAATATGTGAGTTTGTTCTTTTCTGTATCTCAGGCACACCTTCTTACTATAAATTATTCTTGAAAACTTGAAAATACCAATGCAAAAATCGAAAATATTTTTCTAAAGGGAAATTCTGCAATAATCATATCTTCCTATAAAGTATGGAAGCACATGTGAGAGCATGCAATTTCCAAATTAAAGCTCTCCAGACTTTCAAGCATTACCACCTTTGTTTCCTGCATCAGCTCATTGCCAGCACCAGCTCTTGAGGGAAAGGTCAGGGATATGGAGGGAACGTGGGAAAAGTTGTGCACTGGCAATTCCACATTGGCCCAGGACATAGCCCTGCCCAGCCTTGCCTCACTGTGTTCCAAAGTGTGCTCAGGGGGCTGCCCGGGAGCCCAATATGTAAACCACAGAGTTGGGGTCGAGTGAAAAGAAAAGACTGTGCTTTGCAGTTGAGGTAAACTGTCCTTTACCAAACCCAGGGCACCTTCTGATCTCGTTTTTTGATATCCTTTGCCTAAGGATCAGCTGTTCTCTGTGACTGGAAAGAGGTTAGGGAGTAGGGAGATTTAGCCTGACCCAGAATGGAAAAACCAGAGTCATTGCTTGATACGGCTTTTGGTGAGGACAGCCCTCCATCCCTCACCATGTCTTGAGTTCCTTAAAGGCTCAAAGGCAGAATGTCATGTCTTGAGGATCTTATTTAATTTAAAGCCAGTTAGAATTTTTAGCATTATAGAAGGTTTTTATTATAATGAGTATTTTCCTAAATGGTTCCTTCCCCCCCTGTAATAGTTTTCTCTTCCCTTTTGGGTTTTTTTTCTTTAAAACATGACAAGAAAAATTCTAGTAGAGTCCAGTATTGATTGTTTGCCAACAGCATTGTGCTTTATCTCTGGCAAAATGAGAAGGAATGGAACAGGAAGAGGAAGTCTAAACTTGAAAAATGCAACAGTTCTTGATTTAAAAGCAAAATAAAATGGAACCACCGTGGAGACAAAAGCAAAATCCAAATTCCAAACCCAGAAACAAGAAGTTCATACCACTTTGATTATAATGACCTGCTATCCCCTCGTCTTCTTAATCAAATGGCATGTACATTCTTTGCCACTTTTTTTGGCTGACTTCACTTTCTTAGGCTGCATTTGAGGGAAAGAACCACTATAAAATGACAAAAGGCCCTCAGTGCAACTGAGAGTGACTGGACTGTTAAAACTCCTGTGAACATGCTGCTCTTCTGCTTCTTCCATTAGGCTGATGAGGTGCAAGACGTGATGCATTTTAACTACACTGCCTGGCCAGATCATGGTGTCCCCACGACCAACGCTGCTGAAAGCATTCTCCAGTTTGTACAGATGGTCAGGCAGAAATCATTGAAGACTAAAGGCCCCATGATCATACATTGCAGGTAAATGCTTCAAGGAAATGGAGAACTAGAAGTTGTTATATTACATAGGTTGGGAAGTGGTTAGGAGAGATTTTTGGGTTCTGCTCACGCGTTAGCTGAAGATGGTTCTCTCTCATGTTATGGGTATAGAATTGGTCCCCTGCTTTGATTGCAGAGGAGCTGGAATTTCAGCCTGGCACTAAGGCATTTCTTTCTAAGGAGAGTCATCTCTTTGGGTGTTATCCACAAATGGCTTCAGGAGGCCTAGCAGATGATCCTGATTTACACCAGCTCAGAGCTTGCCCCTGCTCTCTCATTCCCACCCCTCTGTGATACAGACAGTGCAGTACAACCAGCAGCTGCTGCAGGGTGCTGCTCCCCTGCAGATGGAGATCTTCCTCCTCTGGTCATTCAGCTTTAGGAACATTAAGTGGGCCAGTAATAATACCAGTATCGCATGTTAACAGTTATAGGCGTTTCTTTATGATTTTATTTTTGAGGAAGGTTGTTTTATGTACTGTCAGATTTCTCTCCTGCGTGTCATCTGGCCTTTTATTAAGATGCAAATTTATTTGTCCTCTCTGTGGGCAGCTGCCCTGTTACTGGTGATATCATACAAGATTGGTTCCTGATGCAAATTTCCCAACTGACTTCAAAGCTCTTTGTAGCTCCTCATGGGAGAGCTACTTACAACAAGTTTCTTAGAAATACATAAATAGATGTTTCTAGTGGATGAATATGTGACATAATTCTAATGGAAGTCCAGGCTTGCACTGCCCACCCCAGAGACAAAAGTTACATTGCTGTACAATGAGTCAGCACCTACCAGCACTGTCTGTCTTTCCCGGTGGTGATGTGATGGTCAGTACTGACTGTCTGTTCCCAGCACTTTGCACACTTTCCTTCTCAGAAAACAGTCTTGTGTAGTAATATCATTTCTAGTTTCCAGATGTGGCACTTAACGTTCTACTGGAAGGCAAGCAACTGCAGCATTTGTAAGTGCAGCAAATCATGCAGTTCTCCCCTGTAGCTTCATGGAGAATTTCACCGGGGATATTGTTCTGGGAGAAAAGTGCCTTTAAGTCGGGAGATATTTACACTACGAAATCACTCCCCATTTATACTATGTAATTGTTTTGGGAAGGAACAGAAGCAAGTATCAGAGAGCTGGGTAACAACTGTAGTATTTTCTTTTTAATTAGGATGCTTAGAGCAGCAAAGAGAGATATTTCCAAATAGTATTTTTAGACTATATTGTACATCTTACTGACCACATAGAATAAAAGTAGCAATGCTATGAAATTAGTGTGGGGAAAGAAAAAGAAAGTATTGATCAACTCCTGCAGCAATTGTTCTCAAATGCTAAAGAAGGCACAGAATGAATCTGTGAAGTTAATGAATCTGTCAAATGAATACATCAAAGTTCTGTTGTATTCATCTTATTCGAGAAAGTAACACAACACAAGCAAAAAAAAACCCCAAACCTGTTTTGTGACAGTTATGCTGAACTGTGGTGAGATGAATTGTTAAATATTATTGCAAATACTTCCAAGGCTTTTCAGAAAAAATATCACAAGGCAGAAAAAGAACTTTTGCCAAGATACACACTTTTATCCCTAGTAGTAGGTATGGTGTTGGAATGATGTGTGAAACTATAAAACCTCTAAAGCTACAGTCAGTGAAATCAGATTTAAACATTACATGTGAAATCACAATGAAAAGAATCATACACACATTAAGAATCTCTAAATGAAAGCAGTATGTCTTTTTTCTAGTCACTAAGCTTCCCTTTGAGGGAATGAAGATTTTCAGCTGAGTGGTTGCTATTTCTGTCTTGTGCTCCTAAGTCAGAACCTGGAGCGTAGACTTTTCTGGGTGGTTTGTCCTGTGAGGATGAAGTGCAGCAGTGCAGTGCCTGTGCAAGCCAAGAGCTTTACAGTGTGCAGAGCTGTGGAAGCGAGTCCTGCAGGTTCAACCCCCGCTGCCTTTGTGCAGCAATGGCTGCCAAGCAGATCTCTGCACTTCTGGCTACAGCCCCCCGAGTTAGAGGGGTCTCGTGAAATCTGTGAGGGTAGCAGTGAAAGCAGGAGGAGCTGACAGCTAAGGGTCGATGAGTGCACATTCTCATGCATATTACATGCACATTCTGCATGTAAATGCGTGAAGAGTAGTATAAAAAGGTGAAATATTTGCAGAGCCACCCACCCTCTGAATTTGCTCTGTCTGATTATCACAGCTGCAGGACTCCTGCTTTTTGCAGTGCCACTGATTGTCCTGTGCGCCTCCTTCAGAAAAGCCTGAAGCGAGATGCATGTTATGCATGTCTCTGTGTCTTGCAGTGCTGGAGTGGGACGAACAGGAACCTTCATAGCCCTGGATCGGCTCTTACAGCACATTCGTGACCATGAGTTCGTCGATATATTGGGCCTGGTGTCTGACATGCGCTCCTACAGAATGTCCATGGTGCAGACAGAGGTAACATCAGTTTAATTCAACATTGTGGAAGTATTGTCACGTCCATTTCATACCCCTCTTAGTGTGTTCATGTCCCTGAACACTCGACAAAGTGGCTATGAACAGACATAATTAAGTTTTCATCTTTGTTGTAATATTGTCACGTTATTAATCTGCTGCATAAGTGGGTCTGATAATATATCTGCAATCTCACCTGTGTCTTCCAGAGGGGATGAGTTATTCTTATCTTCTGTGAAATTAATATGCAAACAATGCGTTAGAAGAGATTAACATATGAAATTTTCAAACCACATTGAAAAGAATTGAGCTTGCTGAGGGAATTAATAGCTCGTGAAATGATATCAGTATCAGGCAGCCTTGTTCAAGTATCATGTTGGTGTCATCTAGCCAAGCACAGGATTTCAATTACACAATGGAAATCCAAAAATAAGCAAAACAGAAAAGAAGAACTTTGAATCTGCCAGACACCCTCCTCCCTATCCAAATATCTACTGGGTAGTTATTTTTCTGTTTTTAAGACAAATATAATTGAAAAAGGTACTGGAAAAAAAAAATCACAAACTCTTTTTTCAAAGCAGAGGCTTTTACTCATCTGAAACTTTCCCAGTTCCCCTAGTAACGAGGGAAAGATTTTATGCCTGTTGCACTCTTCCCTAGTTTGGCATAGTATAAGGTTTGACATAGTTATAAGCTGGCAACCTCCATACAGTTGGAAGTGCCACCATCACAGTTTTCAGGCTAGGTCTGGCAGATAGTTTGTTGCCAAGGATTGTTAAATCCAGAGCAAAGCGAAGAAATTTTAGCAGGGAGAGGAGAGGAGGAAGAAAACCTGCAGTGACAATAACTAGCATCCGGAGATGAAAAAAGTTCATTATTCTTAGTCCATTCTGCATCATTCCTATCAAACTGCCATTTTTCATCACAATTCAGTATGTTAAACCAAAGGCAGATCCATGTGTTAAAAAACAGAGAAAAAAATCCTGATAATTAACACAACTGCAACTGTGTTAATCATTCCAGAAGGAATGTGTTTTTTTGTTGTTTCTTTTGGTTTTGTAGTTGTTTTTTTTTTCCTATATATAACCTCATTTCCTGCCTGGGGCTGATGTCAAGGGCAGTTGCTGAGCTCCTGCTGCTCCAGGCAGTGGCCAAGCCTGGCCTTAGAGGTCACTAGGTGACACTGACACTCAGGCACAGAGGCCACTGAAAAGTCTTTTCTTACAAAATCTGAAACCACCGACAGCTGACCTGAGTTCATGTTGCTTTGTATGCTGGAAACTTGGCAATGTCTAGATAAGTACTTTAAAAGAAACAAATGGCACAGGCCCAAAAGGGGGATGAGAATGAAGAATACCATGAATTGAAATAGTCACTCCAAATTAGTGGAGCTGAGGAAATCCTGACATTTCTGTGGTCTGAAACATGCTTCAAACTCATACTGATACCTCTGGCATCAGCAGGCCATTGGGGAGAGGGGCTGAAATCCAGACTTCGGGTTTGAAACAGTTGTTTTTGCTTGAGATCCACTTGCTCCCTGTGCCTCAGTTACATAAAGGTTAGCATAAGGAAACATCAGGATTTGCCTTGTCTCTCTTTGAAATCAAGAAGTCATCAATTAAGGTTATACTGAATTGAATTACAGTGTTGAATCTGTCTAATGATAATGCTAAGAAAAGTCAGTCTGTAACCAAAACTAAAGATAACCATGCTCTTGTTGCACAAAAACCTTTCCACAAATACAGTGGTGCAAGAGATTGACCCCACTTACTTACAGTGGCACCTGCACAGCGGTTGATAACTCCCCAAATAATTAACTGCTCTGTGAACAAAATCAAATTTTATCTTTCTGTTGGGAAAGAAAAACACTAAGGAACATGAACTTCATTAAAATATTTCAGATGTGTATGTGGCATGGATGCAATTTGTTGCACATAAAGCAATTATTGGAATTCATTCGTTTTTAGGCAATGTAAAGTACACCCACCTTAGCTCAGGTTCAACTCTTCTGTCATCATTCAGGTTATTAATAAGTGATTATGGTGCCAGGTGGGTTTCATGCTTGCCCCGCTGCTATCTGTAACAATTGTGGGCTATTATTTTGGGAGCTGATAATTCACTGTACATTGTGGGAGAGATGGAGCTGTGCAGGCTATCAAACTGTGAACTATCAAACTGTTTCACTGTTTGGGTTTTTGCCATGCTTTCTGAGGTGCAAAAATGCCCACTCATTTGGTCTTTTTTCCAGGAACAGTACATTTTTATCCACCAGTGTGTGCAACTGATGTGGCAAAAGAAGAAGCAGCAGTTCTGCATCAGCGATGTCATATATGAGAACGTCAGCAAGTCCTAGTTCAGAGTCACAAGTGGTAAGTCAGGCAAGCCTGGCCCTGTTCCATGCCCAGAGCCTCGCATCCCAGCTGCTGGCAGCACCCAGCATCACAGGTGTTTGTTCCAGGAGCTTTCCAAGGCTTATTCCCCTCTGATGTTTACATGGAGAGTGCAAGGAAAATCTGTGTAGCCTGTCACAGTAAATAATCCCCTGTACTTTCCACAGCACTGAAGGAGTATATGGGCTCACTCATTGTTCAAAGAAAAAGAGATTCCAGAACTCCTGAGTAAGCCATCTAACCATTCCCTGCCACTTCTCCTAACACTCCTTACAAAGCTTAAAGGAGAGAAGGACTTTTAATATCTTAATTATTCTGAAGTTATTTAACCAAGTGCCAGGTTACCAAGGCCAGCAAAGTTTTGGAGATGCTCTGCTGGAGGGCAAAAGCTCTGGTGTGAAATGCTGGGGAAATTTTTTTCATGTATCTAGAACCAGGGAATCATCAGGGTCTCAAATTGGTACTATCAGTAGCATAAGTGAAGTGACCATCTTGCTTTTCCACTGAGCCCCTGTGCCTGGCCTGCAGTGTGCAACCGGCCCAGCCCAGTCCCCAGCTGCAGAGCGAAGCACAAGGCTGTGATGTAGCAGGAGGTTTGCTGTTGGGGACCAGCTGTGAGGATGTGCATCACTGCTCTTCAAGCTACTGAGCTTTGGTTCATTAGGTGGCAGCAGTAACCCAGCCATGACTGTAATATTCACTTTTGGGTGGAGCAGGAAGCTGCAGACTTTCAACTCAAACTGGTTCCTCAAATAGCTGGTGGAGAGCCAGGCTGAGGCACCACCACCAGCACTGTCCTCTGTATGCCTGTGGTGTTGCACATGTGCCATTATTAACCTCTGTGAACGTCATTCCCCTGACTGTAAAAGAACCCACATTTGCCTCACTTGTTTAGGTAGTTTACTGTCTGAGTCTCAGAACCCAGCTGCCTGTACTTGTGGGCTGCAGTCCCAGCCTGTATAGAGGGTCAGTAAAAACAAATGCTAAGAACTGTATTTATTTCCTTTTCTTATTTCTAAAGCATTCTGTTTGTTCGATTCCAGGTGAGACCATGAAGCACACCCATCTTCCCTTGCTTCTGATTTTTTTTCTGTTGATGGTTTGAATGGCCAGGTGTTGTGCCACGAGAGATTGCTGCTTTGCAGTACACGGACAATAAAAGAAACTTTTACCTTTCTGAAGCACTGGGGAGACAAAGCCTTAACAAGCCTGCGGTGTCTTTTGAACATTTCTGGACTTTTTTTTAAATACTGGACCAAATTCAGCTAAACACCATGAAGGAAAAGACACTATATGTGCATAAGATAGATTAATCCAGAGTATTGGGGTTTTGTTTGGTACTCTTGGTTAATTTCTTTGATAATTTTTTTTGCTGTGCAGGTTGGGCTTAAGGTTAAAGTAAGTGCAATATTTTTTTAATGGTTGACTGAAGAGCTTTCTTCATGTGTCACTGGTCAGTGCTAACATCCCTAGGAGAGCAGGCATTGTTAGTATCTAATAATACCTCATTAGTGAATAGCAAGGCATGAACATACATGAAGAAATCTGGAGATTGTGAAAAGGGGATGGGAGGGTGGTAGTGGGGGGGTTACTGGGTACATGGATTTGACTGTTTCCTTACAGCACTAATGTACGTGGGGCCTGGGGGGAGCACAAGAGCTTAGGAACGGACTGACGAGCAGAAATCCAAACCATGAAGCCTGGAGCAGGCAGCCGACACAGAGATGGGGTGGTTTCGGTTCTTGACTGTGCTGCTACTAATTAAGCAGAGGGATTGCTCTTTTTGCCAACCTTTTCAGTAATGCAACTGATGAGGGTCTTGTTTTAGATCAGTCTAATCACAGGGCAACTGAGTTTCAAGCTGGGATATGTTAGTATATAATACTATAGCATTTAACTGTCTGAGCAGTCTATGGTGCCTATACCCCTCATTTGTTTATTATTTTTAATAGTTATTAACCCTGCGTAAAAACATGAAGCTGGTTCAGGTTGAAGGGGTAGAAAGGAAAGAGGGGGAAAAAAGGTGCTTTAATGGACGTAACTATTTCTCCGAACCAGGAATTTACGATATTACAAAAACAAGGTTTTGGCAGGTGAAGGGGTGGTTATTGCTTTATTGCTACAAGGTTGCCAAAGCGTCAGTATGGATTCCTGCAGGAGCTTTGGGGTCAGGGTGGGGGGCTCTTTTTCTTTTTTGCTGTCAGTTTCAGTTCTAGTCAGAATAATTAGCTATATACTTTTTTTTTTGGTCTTTGTATAATTCCGGTACATCATTGTGTATTGTGACATGGATGCTGTCAGAATGGATGTTGATGGCATTTTTGTAACCTGTTGCTTTGTGTCACCTCCTTGGAAGTCAGCAGCAATGGTACTCAATGTAAACAAAACAAACTTGAACTGAAAGTAAACACACTGGATTGCTTACCTGTCAAGAAGTCACTGTCAGCAAAACAGCAAACACAACTGCCTATGCTTTTTATTTCATTCATTCTTGGGGTCTGCTATCACCTGGCAGGGTACCAGGCTGTAGTTCAGAAGCTCAGCTACTTCGAGAAGCCTGGTAATCGCCTTCAGCTGATATTCCTCTTTCTTTCTTCTGAAGTTATTCCACTAACAGGTAAATAGGTATATACTCCTTTAAAATCTACATCAACACTGTATTGGTTACAAGGGAAAACTTCTTTCAAGCTATCTCATATATAGTATGCAAAACTGCATAGAGCCCCAAATAAAACAGGTCTTTGTAAAGGGTACTAAAGAAACAGGACTCCCCCTCTCATTACTAAACGGGTACGGTAAGCATTTCTCCCTTTCTGTTTCCATGCATCTAATACTATTTCCACTGTTTCCACAAATCCCAGTCCTAAAGCAGAGACACTGTTTCTCCAAGCATGATGCATAGAGATGGATGCAAAAGGGCAGAGCACCCTGTCTTCAGAGAGCGGGCTGCTAACAAGAAAGGCTTCAATGGTGCACATTTCTCTCTCATTTCACTGGTGTGCCTCAGCTGGAGGGCCTGCCGTTCCAGTGGGAACAGCAAAGATTTGTCTGGCTTAATGTGAGCAGAAGACAGAATTATAAGTGAGCACTTGACCATTTAGACCTTGCCTCCATGCTTTTTAAAAAAATGTGTTTCAGAGTTGCATTACATATTTACTCAGAAAATATGTTCACATCCCTCTAGAGAACTGGTAGGGGAAAAAAAAAACCAACCTACAAATGTTCTTTCTCAGGTACAGTCTCCTCCTGGCCATTGCACATTGAGTCTATATTTATTCTGTGACAGACCAGAGTAAGCAGGTTACTTCTAAATCATTCACGTGCCCACAAAATATTGCAGTGTGAGCTGGCTGTAACAGAAGCTTGGCTGAACATGACAGTGGACAAGATTGCTGCGAAGATGCCAAAATCACGTTGTTACAAACGGCACTGCCTGATTAGCCGGAGTTTACTAGACAGTTTTTGAATGCATGTCAAAAATTATTCCAGTTGCACAGTAACAGGTGTGTATTTTGCCTTTTATAGCTACTTAATCACAAAATCAGTTACAATGAAAGCTCCTTCATAAAAATACCTTTTCCTACTCCACACAGTATGCAAAACTGCATAAGTGGGCAGGTTGGGATGACAGTGGACACCACCTCTCCCAGCATTCAACACATAACTAAAGTAACAAACAAGTCTGGAAGATGATGTGGTTCAGGTTCAGAACACTCATGCAGAGCCATTTAGCCTGAATTGACACCATACTTTTGGTTTTACCTTGTCAAAAGAAGTATGAAAGAATGTTTCGGACACATTCTGCATGTTAATATTGTTTCCACCATCTGTCAGAATAAAACTCTCAAGTCATCACAGCTGTAAAGCTGCCTGGAGCTTCAGATTTGGTAGTAGGTTTTTTGAATTATGGGTTTCATGTCCATAGCTCTGCTGACACTGTGGTATTGATCTGCTGCTCTTACAGCATCTGCTGACCCAGATGTCTGTAAAAGCAGCTCTGCACAGTGAGTGACCATCCATCGAAACCAGGACAGGTTTTCTCCTTGTTGCCTCATGCTGTGTCTGCTGCCACGGAAGCAGCAAACAAATAAACCTAAGAACAGGATTTACAAGTGCAAAGAAGTTTTTAGAGCCATGTGTGGAAGTGTTGCCTCTCTTAGCATGTCCTGTGCAGTGCGCCCTGGGTCCTTGGGTCTTCAGAACTGTTTGTTTCCTTCAAACCTCACACAAGGATTAAGAACAGGTTGGGAAGCCTTACTTGTGCTTTACTTCATTTTATTGTTTGTTTATTTTTCCTACACTAAAAGAAGACAAATTTCCCCTGTCAAATAATGAACATCATCATCTTATGCACTAAAATGGCCCTTCCCTCCCTTTGTTCATTAACCAGTGTCACACTACCTCCCTCTCACTTCTAACTTTTTTAAGGGCTTGTATGAAAACTGTAGTTTCATTGTGGCAGCAAAAGCTGTTGCTTTCAGCCACTTCTTATGGTTGAAGTTGTTAATGCTCTTGGTGTGCATGGAGGGTAGACTGAGTTTTTCTGCTGTGGTGGCTAGGAAACATCTAGGAGGGCTCCCTATTTTCTTTCGCTTCCTCTTTTAAACTACAAAAATCAAGGAGTAGAAGCACAGACTAGTATTATGATACTAATTTTGGTCTGAATGTTGAGGAAGTAGTTAAGGGTCAAAGTTGCAACCTAAGCAACTCAGAGAAACTCAAAGAAGATACAGGAGAGCCAAAGACAGTTAAATAGTCACTTGCTTGCAAAAAATTAACAAAGCCACAGTAGAAATTCAACATGTTTGTGAAATAAACACAGAACCCAATACAGAGTCCCTCGTGTTTGCACTTCCCATACTTGATGCTGTTGGGAAGTATGCAAAGGCTGAGCACCAAAGTATTCCCTCAAATACTCTTGATATATCAGACTCAATCCTTATACAGGGCTGTTTTAGACACTACACAGACTTCACAGTTGATGGAGAATATAATAAAAAGCCTGGGCTCCTATAAGGCAGTAGTTAGGCCAGAAATATGACTTTCCATAATCATGACTCCCTTGTGCATGAGACACAACCCAGGAAAATGAATGGAGATACCTGCTTGGACAAGGGTCTAGTATTCAAGCTAATGGCTTGCTTCTGCATATGACCTAAAAGGCTGAAAACTCAAAATGCCTTCACTTCCCACAGTAGAAACAAAATAAAATTTTTGTGATAACAGGTTTCCTAATTAGAAGGACTTAATTCACATCTTACAGTTATATTTGTTACTGTCCAGCAAAGCCCTTCAAGAGATGCTTTCAGAGGTTCACAAACACTGAAGAATACACTCAAAATCACTGGGAGCTCTGAACATTTCAGACTATCATACCAGTTTGGGTATCTACTGCGTCATAACCACTGATTTCTACGCACATCAATCATGGAAGTCTGCGCTTGCTTTCCCAGACTCCTCCAAACACACCAACGTTTATACAGCACAGTGCTTTGGAGCAATACAAATATGTATAAAATCTCACAGATCACAATTTCCCTGAATGAAGCCCTGTTTAACATTTGAATTTCTAGATGGCAATTAAACTGCTCCATCCATCAGTATTGGTTAGAAATGTTCTTTCTGAATTAAATGTGAGGTTTCACAGCGGTTTGCTCTCTCCATGGCACCCCGAGGGAACAGGCAGCCTAAAGGGGTGGGAAGAAGTGCCTTGCTGATGTTAAAACGGTTTGTGCTCTGAAAGCATAAAACTGCTGAGTGAACATATGGTGCTAAAACTCTCCCTCCACCCAATTAAAAAGGCAGCATGTTGGTAGCAAATTAGTAAAGTAGTTCCTATGTTATCAAACATTTAATAAGGCACTTTCTTTGACATTTAAAAAACTGTTTGGTTTCCTTTTCAGAAATTTTTCATGTTATCACATCCTTTTAATATAAGTATTATAAAATAAGCCTCACTGCTCAAATCCTAAAGAAAACATTTTGAATGGAACACTACATTTTACTACTGTTTTCATTTAAACCACTGAATATTTTGAAGTAAACATTTCCATTTGAGGAACCCCAGATGCGATCCTCTTTTGATTTCTTATAACTGCCAACAAACTCAAAATTCAAAAACTGCACAGCATAGGGGTGAAGCTCCTTGGGGTGCTTTTAAACTACCAAGGAAATTCCAGCAAAAAGGGAAATAGGTGGCTTGGCCCCAGATTTCACAAACTGTAACACAGAAATCATAAAGGTTAGTTCAGCAAAGTTAAAGGGTAAAATACAACTGAAGTTGTACTGGCTTAAGTCATTAGTAGCTAATTTAGAAACTATGAAAAAAGACAGATACAAACCAACCAGCCCCAGATTATTCTGCTTATCTCTTTAGTATATGGAAGGGGTTTCCTTTTTCCCTCCCACAAATATCTCCAAAGATGCCTCTGAGCACACTAAGCACATTCGAACTTGTTTGCCTCTTTCTAAACAACAGCCACACAGAAATCCAGATTCAAAAAAAACCCCAACTGTGAAGCCATCTCTTTTCTCTCAGAGATGAACCATGGGTCCTTCTGCCGAGACCCTGGCATGCCAAACTCCACAAAGTCAGAAAAGTCTCAGAGCTGATGCCTCTTTCTGGGAAAAAGCCAACCATATGCTGAATGCTAGAATAAGCTTGCAGAGAGGATGAATATTGGCTTCTTATTTTAGTAATTAGCAGGGGAATAGAGGTGCAGGTTACTGCCACAATGCTTTTAATGGAATCAGACATAATTTCCACAAGAAAAGACAGGGACTAATTTTTAAACAGGAATTTCAAAGACCTTTTAAAAAGTTTCATATTCCTTACAAGTGAGAGCAGCTTCACAGCTCCACTCTCCAGGCTAGCTATGGATGCTGACTAGAAGGTGTGGGGAAGAGGGAATTTTGAGTAAGAGAATATACCAAGCCTTTGGAGATCTGGGTTTGGCATTTAATGACGGGCACTGAGACTGACAATTTTTCCCCTAAAGCTCTGTATAGGTGTTGAATGGATGTAGTCAAGATGCAGGTATGCTGGTTGAAGAGTTTCCTAGAGGGAGAAAACAACTGATAATCATTGTTTCTTTCACTGGATAAGACAAGAATCCATTTTTTAGTGATTCCTATGGCAGTTGAAGTCTTCAGTTTAGGATTTATTACTTATTGACCCATTTCTGAATAAGACTATGCTTATGCAGACAGGCATAAAGAATATATATTAAATGTAAAAATGTACATAGACACAGAACCAACACACAGAAGTAGTATTTGTGAGGGCATTTACAATAAATGGCACTTAACAACTTTATTAAGAATTTAATCTTTTCTTTTGTGAAATTTAATCTTTTCTTTTTCTTCCCTAGTATGCAGAAGTAAACTAATGGCAAAAATCAAGATTTCTTTCTTATTTCAATACTGTCTTTGTAGCCACAAAGATACAACAATTTAACAGACAAGAAATACTGTTTATTGCAGACTTTAAGCTGATTCATGTGAAAAAGGCACTATGAAACTCAATCAAACTAGATGATTAAATTTGTCTAAATTAGGTGATATTATATATTATATATAATAAATATATTATATATAAAATCACATGACCGTAACAGAACATTTTGTGACAGAAATGATTTCATCTTCAAAAATAACATTTTCTAGAAAGGATGTTTCCTCTTCTTTTCCCCCTTTTGCCTCCAGGAATCCGCTTTCCCAAAAGATTACATTTATAAAGGAACAATGGTTTTTTACATAAGGAAAAAAACTGATATCTGGGATCAACACACAGAGGAATCTAGATTACACACTGTTCTTTTGATGGGTTAAGTTACAGGCAAAAAAAAAAAGCAAGTATATTAAAAAAAAATGTACTGTGAGTTGTTGCATGGCCAGCGACAGCAGACCTCATCACCTCTCTGAGCTGTGTTACTATATTCTAGTTATTCCTTCTTGTGCAATATTATAGTTCATCATGGGTGAAGCATTGATAAAATCAATGTACAGGATATTATTTTACTATAAACAGCATCATTAGTAATAAAACATCTTGGGAGTGATGCAAGAAAGATTCAGTCTATGCTGGGCTGCTGTTCGTTCTCTAAACATTTCCTCTCCAATTGCCGGCATCGACAACTTAAGTAAATGTCCTGCAGCCAAATGCATGACAAGAAAGACTGAGCTAAAAAGACATAATTGCACACTACAGCAAGAGATGGGATTCAGAATCTTATAATTACTGAAGGGGTCAAATGCTTTTTTATTGCTGGCTCAACTTCCCTCAGATGAATCACAAAGATGTGCTACAATTTATCTGTCATGATAATTCCATAAAGCCAAGACTCATCTTTGGGTGTGAATGAATCATGTACCAATATTTTCACCTGCCAGGAAGCTCCACTGATTTTCTCATCTGTTTATTTTTCATGATGAGAAGGCAGCAGCAGGTACTTCTGTGGAGATTACTGTAAATTTTCTTTATGTTGGCTAGTTAAGTTACAATATAGAAAGACATTCCCCTTCACTGCTTCCTAAAGCAAAGCTGGATGGTATGATGCTATGGACAATGGAATTAAAGAAAAGAGGAAACACATTTAGTGGCTGCTCCCTTCATCAAAGGACTCCACACCTGAATCTGTGGCAGCTGCACTGATTTTTTCCTGTCGTCTTCTCATAATTTCTTGCAGTTCTGAACTACCACTGTTTGCCTATAAACAAAAAAGAAAAAGAGTTTTATTTGTGGTTTTGGCACATGATGACATTTCTCTTACAGCATTTTACTATGACGGGTTTTTGAACAAATTAAACTCACCTTGCAGCTCCAGTAAGAAAGTATTTACACTACCCTTAAATACAGACCAGAAAAAAGCCTGCAGATTAGAAGTGTGAGCTCGCCTGTCAGCACTGCTGAGCATCTTTAATTCACACAAGGCCCTGGAAGTGTTGGATATGTATGGGGTGAAATATGGCTTCAGCAAAAGCAGGGTTAAAGGTCACCTAGTTTGTTAGGATTCCACCTTTGAGTACTTAAAAATCAGGGCAATAATATTTAGAAATTAAAAAACTGAAAAGAAATCCTTGATGGTTTTAGATTTATGTACACACAGAGCTCACGCACACGTGGGATTGCATAGCCAAGGCCTAAGCAAGGATTCAATCCCAGTCACTCCCATTACACGATACACCATCTGCATTTGCCGCTCAGAGACACAGGTTTCAAACTTGTAGCACAGTACTTGGAAGTGAACCTTATCACAATATTAGGAACAGTGAAGTATTGTGAGGACATGGCTTTATTTCACCTTTTAAGAGTGAAAAACAGGTCTGCCTTGCCAGCTGCAAACAGACTGCTTTGACAACATAGATGAAGTTATTAGCAGGGCCAGGACACATATCCACTAGAGCAGAACTTCCCAAAGTGTGCATGACTTTGAATAAAACCAGGGGATTATAAAGCAAGAGCCATATCTGCTACTGTATTATTTGGCTATGACATGACCTTCAAAACTTCAAAGCTTCCAAAATGACCTCTGAATAAGGAAGCAGAAACTGTTTTTGAAATCTGTAAAAGAAATTCCAGGACTGTTAAGGGGAAAATCCTTCAGCTGATTCTGAACACTGAAAATGTATCCTATTACATATATTTTAATTTAGATTTATCCCATTATATCCATTACAATGCATTATCTGGTGCTACTACCTGGCCAGACAGGTTAGGTATCCACAGGGAGAGAGGCTACAATGTTCCTTCTATTTAAATTACCATTGCTCTCTTCTCCCAGAGTGGAAGGGCAAAGCAGGGGACTTACAAGAGATTCTCTGAAGGTGAGAAAGCAGTTTTATTTGTCTTAATTCATTCTGTCCTTGCCCTTTTGGTTTTAGATACAGAGCAAGTGCAGCAGTCACCCACCACTGAAGTCATGCATAAAAAAAATCGGCAGATACCCGACAACATGCTTTATCAGGGGTCACATAGAAACATTTTTCTGAAAATAACTGAGCAGCCCAAGCTGAAACAGTTTGCCCTGCTGATAACATCAGTGACAACATGACTGATGAGCTTGAAATGCTGCTTGACTAAACCAACTGCAATACACAGGTGGCACAGCACAACAGGCACATCCTACCCAGAGGTGAGGGACAGCGTAGCTAAGCAGCCTAGGGCTGTTCTTAGGAATACAACTTGTGGAACAGCCTGCTAGACCTTGGCCATAGTGATTTAGCCAGCTTAGTCTCTAACCAGATCATGAGATAAACTCCATCAGTCAGTCCCAGTTCTGGGATTGTGCCTGGGTCATTCCTTTCAGTGAGGTGTCAAAGGGAATAAGCTGTTCTTCCAGGCAATTTGATACATGTATTAGACAGAAACCATTTTCACTTCTAAAGTGATGTGTGCCTCTGCTTCCCACTGGTGGAGCAGAAGATTTAGAATGCAGAACTCAAGCGTTCCCTTCTGGAGATGACAGAAGTGGTGTTCAGGATATTGTGTCTCTACACTTCTCTTCTCTAGCACTTTTCAACACCAGAGCCTGCAATGCTTGCCAGCAGTTAAGAAAATGGACACATAAACCCCCCATAATCATGGAGGCTATTAATATTTTCAACTTGCAACAAAAAAGTAAAACCATGTAAAGCAGAAGTAAGAATGACCAGCCAAGCTGCTGTAATGACCTGTACTTGGTATAAAAGGTCAACTTCAGCTCTCTGATGCAGCCCCAGAAGGAGCTCCCAAGAGGGATACTGTGATCAGGACACAGAGCATGGTACATCCTGCCTCCTCCCAGGACACCCCTGCTGGCCACCACCATTTCCTCTGGCAGAAAGGAGGTGTTTGGCCCTGGCTATGACCAGCTCTCTGCTGTCTTGACACACTGGTCTCACACAGTTATCATTCAGCTTTTGCTTGGTCAGGCCCAGAAAGCCCTAAACGCCAAAACATCTTCCCTGCACTTGCAGTCTGTTACTTGGTCATGTTCATACAGGGGCCACACAACTCCACTGGGAGTTCCTGGGGTGCTTTAAACTCTGGTGTGATACCAAGCTGAATGGAGTTACCAAGAAAATAAAGTATAACAACTAAAAGTGTGGTACCTATTAATTTTCTTCCTCATAAGGGTAAAATTATTAAATTCCAACAGCAACTGCAATTCCAATTATAAAATTATAAAATTCTTCTGCCTGAGGTAGAAGAACACTAAAAAGAAACTGGGAAGATCTGGTTGTTCATATGTGGGAATGCAGCCCCAAATCTAAAAGTTAGGCCTGGATTGCAGAAATAGTTTGAATCCAGAAACACCTGTGGAAGATCCTGAGTAGAAATTACAAGGAAAGATAAGGCACAGAGTTCTGTAGTGCCAGAGAGTGTGTGGCTTTGCTCTGCCTCTGGCCCTTATTGCTATTTGTATTTAATACCCAGGGCATTTACTGCAATATGACACCACAAGTGCTACACAAAGGATGTCAGAGAACTTCATAAAAATTTGGAACTCGTTAATCATGTAGGACAATTATGGTGGTCAAAGTCATAACCTAGTAACTGCTTATAAAAAGCATTCAATTGTAAAATAGGCCTGACAGTGGTACATGTATGCATGTGCTTAAATCCTTCTGTTATTAGAAGTGTTTCCAATTTGAGCAGTAAGAACATAGCCCTGTTTAGAACATGAAAGCTCATCTTTGCTGGGTCACATGTAGACATTTTGTTGTGATACTCATTCCCATAGCCACCCTTAAACAAGAACAACCTTCCTTAACCCTATGATTTGAAATATTATAGGGAGAGAAACGAAGATGCAATTCCTTTGAAGATAAAATTCAACAACCAACAGGCTAAAGCCACCAGGAATTTCATAAGTTCTGAAATTCATCAGTTAAACCTCAAATATCAAGGCAGAAATAAATATTTCAGTTACCTTTTCACTAACAAAATGGAATGACCTTGTTAAACTGTCCATACCCTTTTATTTATACTGGTAGAGCATTTATTAGACGAGTTTGGACTTTTCAGTTTCCTGCAGAGTAAGACCTAACTGAGGCAAGCAGAATAACAGCACTGAGGGGAAAAAGGACAGATCCTTCCAATCCTATGCATCTTTTCAAACCAACTTCCACTACAAAAGCACTTCCATCTCAGTACACAGCAGTCTTAGAAAAATGACATAAGATTGTTAACATTCAAAAAAATTGAAGAATACGCATATATTTTCACTAGGAAATAATGGATTGCTCTGGGCTGTAGTGACTTATATTCCTAAGAACGAAGGTGAAATATTTCTCCCTCTCACAGGAAAATAGGGCTTGAAGAAAGGAATAAAGCAATTTTAACAATGTTGGAAAGTGGTCCTCTCTGATCCACACTGATCAGGTAAATTGTAAAATATACATCATCTTATATCTACCTTTAAAACTGTGCCTGGCAGTGAATGCTTAAAATCATTTAAGCAAGACAGTCCCCACTTTATAAGAGGATAGAAAAACATTTTAAATGTCAAGATTTTCTTTTAAATGGGATGTGGAGAATATAGCTTCTCATTTGGGTTAGTCTAACCTCTAGACATTATCAAGTCTATTTCTCCACTTGCCACAGCAAGTTTTAAAAGAAGTACGTGCCTCTCCAATTCTACTAGTTTAAAAATTGGCAAGCATTGTCCCCAGCACAGCTCTGTATACAAGCTTTAAAGGTGTTTAAGAAACAATGCTACTGTAATTAAAGCAAACTGCTGCAGAGCAATAAATACAGAGATATAATACTTTATCCTTTACTCAGTAACTCTGTTAGCACAGTGTCCGAAGTGTTTGCTACTCTTAAAAACCTTCCAGTGCAGGTGCCACAAGGTTTGACTGTAAGGCCTTGAGACTCAACAGTGAATTCCACCACTTTCTCATGCCTAATAGATCAAATCTCCCCTACAATGAAAAAGCAAAACTAACACAACACCACCAAAAGTACCTGTTTGTCCAAGTACCAGGCAAAGCAAGAAGAAAAAGAAAGGGCATTTTACTCTCTCCTATTGTTTCCTCCAAAGCTCTTTTTGGCTTATTTTGACTTCTTGCAGTCCGGTTACAGCACAAAATGTCTTAAACTTGAGTACTATTTCTAATGCTTTTTGGACCCCTGTTGCAATGAATTAATACCAAATAACTCAGATAGAAATAATGCTTATCAACGTGATGGGAACTGAGGAAAAGCCATCTGCTTCACAGAAATAGTTATTTACTTCCACAGATTCAACACTGGTGACCCAGATTAGGTCAGTAAGAAGGGTTATCCATACCTCCAAGGCAGACTTCTGTACCGTAATTTGGCTGTAGACCCTCGATCCTTCTGGGCAAACAGTCCTCAGTTCCTCCTTATTGAGGGAGAAAAGCTGAGCACCTGTCAGCACACCAAGGCTGTTGACGGTCCTGGGGTCACACCAAGGGAACAAACAAGAAATAAGCAAAAATGCACCAGCCAAGAGAGAGAAGTAGACTTTCTTCATCACACATTGCCTCAAGTAGGGCTACTAAATTAAGAAAAACTTTTATACAACAGGAATGATAAAGTCATTTGAGTATTTGTTATAAGTAGCACCTTTTGGTGGAGGCTAATAAATATCTACACTTCTGTAGACCTATAACCACACTGACATGTATTTTTATTTATATATATCTTAGGTATGCTTACATATATAAATATATATGTGTATGTGTGTGTATATATATAGGTAAAAGCAAAGTATTTTTTCCAAGAGTGCAGTTGACATTTCTTGACTTTCAGAAGGCTGCCTGATTTTAAAAAGTGGTCAGACCACATCCTACCTACCGACAGGAGAATAATTTAAAGAAGTCTTCTTACATTTGCCCTCAGACTTACACAGGGTTGAATCCTTTGGACTGCAACCACGCTTTCACATCCTCAGGGGAGGAGTCGTAAGTGATGTTAACCACCGGGATGTTGGGTCGTGGCACATGGAACTTCCTCTGGGCAGCGCTCCGGCCGATGGTGAGGCGATGAACAAGTTCATCCTGCACCTCCTCCATCTGCGATTTCCTGCCTAAAGACAGAAGTCCCACAGGAGTTATTCTCAAGGTTGCTTTCTCAAAGCCAGGTCTCTTTTTATACTCTACTGTAAACCTTAAACTTTCTTCCTAATTTAGAGATTCATACACTAGATCTGATTGAATTATTGTTCTCCTCTTTCCCCCATGAATATTTCAATATTCCCAATCCTCTCTTTGCAAAGGAAAACAAAAGCAAAAAAAATAAAAACCCAAACAGAATTCAACTGAGACCCTAGAAAGGAGATATGAGCTGGATGTCACACAGAGGTGCAGATCAGTCTGACAGCACCCAAGCAGCAGAGGAAAACAGGCATGGAGGGTTATTCAATTGTCACAGTCTGCCTTTCTGCAACTACAAGTGTCATGTTTTTAAAATGAAACCAAAAAACGATGAGGAAGGTTATAAGATTGCTTACACTGTGGAAAGGTAGTACTTTCCACAAACGTATTTTTTTAATTGAAAGTTCAAGCTCTTAATGCAAACCAACATAGGGAAAAGTATTTCACAGCTGCTGACACATATCACTCATTACACTTAATGAGCCATTACAGTAGTCACATTTTTTAAGGGATTTTAAGAAATTTTAATTCACTCCAAGCCTGGAGTGACTGGTTAGCTGAAATATTGTCACATTTTCGACTAAAAAAGGCAAAGATAAAAAAAAAAAAATACTTGCGCTCATGGGCGAGAGCTTGTTTGTTTGTTTGTTTGAAACAAAACTGTATGAATTCCCTATTCCCCAGAACCCATTTGTCTGAAGCATTTAGTTCAGTTGCTGGTCATTTGCAGGTAACAAACTGAAATGCTTTTCCAGCCATTTCAACAAAATCAATTATAATGACACTGAAAATTGTTTAAAATGCATACAGAAATTTCTTTGAATAACTTCACTAAAATAGGCAGCATCCAAAAGAGTGAAATACTTTTTGAGCTCACAGAAGACACTGATTTAGCACATTTAACCTCTCTGTGCTGAAACTCTGGAACAACTATAAAAATCCTTTGACAAGCAACACAAATTATCTCAAAAATTCTCAGGATTTCCTTGCCAAGATATTTTTAGTGATCTTTTTTCAACCTTCTCACTTTGATACACAAACAGTAACTACAGCACCTTCTCTGATGCACTCACAGGGCAAAAGCTATTCCTTTCCTCCCATTACACTGATAAGAACAGAAGAAAACAACGTAACTTCAATATGAAAAAAATGTAAGATGGCAAAAATGTTTCCTTTTATATTCTCTCAAAACCTCTCCAGGGATCAACATCTCTAGGCAGTTACACAAATAAAAACAAGCTTTACAAAGGCCTCTGGGATTATTATTTTTTTTTAATCACCACAGCAAAAAAAAAAAAGAAAAAACTTTGGTTTAGCCTTTTTTTTTTCTTTAATAAAGTAGCCCCAGGATCAAAGTGGACAAAATATCTCTAGTATAATATTTCAGGCATTCAGGCCCTATTTTGTAGGATTCCCCCCCACCAGTGTGAATCAGAAGCCCGAGTGACATGTGCTCAGTGATACATGTGAAAATCTGAAATGGGTTATACGAGTAAAGCCTTTAGGCAATGTTACTGGAGCATGCACCCGTTATTTTCCCTAGCAGGAAGAGAGAGAGAACATTGCTATTTTCCTTCTATTTACACAGATTTTGAAACACTTATGCTTAATCTAGACCAACACTGTACCAAAAGACAAATATTTAGTTGTTGGATAACAGATTTTTACTGTTTTTGGATGTGTTGTCAGAAATAAACAAGACACCCTGGGTGTGGAGCAGGCTCTGCACTGTCCTCTGCAGGAATCAGGTGGGCACTTGGGCAGCAGGTGCACGGGTGGGGTTTGGCCGTCACCTTCGGAGAGGGACCTATTCTGCAAGGACTTTGAGGTACCTGAAGCCCATTAACTGGGCTAGAGAGGACAAGAGATGTTTTGTAACCACTTACTCTACAGCAATCCTTCACACCTCACATCCTGTATCTGAAGCCAGGACGGTCTTCTCATTTTCCATAGATGGATAGAGAAGGCCATCATGGATTCAAGGATATAGATATGCTGTGGCATGCAAAGTCCTTACATGGAAATAAAATTATAATCATTTTTGTGCACATGTGTGTGTGAAATTCACTCTCACTTTCCACATGTTTTGTGACTGCTTGGGTTCCTGATTTTATTTAAGTAACAAACTGCCCAAAATAGGACTAAGGCAGAAGCTGGCCCTACTGTTTCTTTGGGAAACAGCAGTGAAGTCTGTTCTTCCTGCCAGGCTATTCTTCATTTATAATTTCCAGCCAGACTGTCCTTTAGGTGAATATATTAAAAGGGTCCCAGAGCCTTCCTGAGTTCAGAGCTTAGGCAGGAGCTTATCCTCAAGCAGACGTGTGATTATCTATAGAGGCACACTTCCCATCCACTGGAGACAGGGGGAAAAAGAAGCCCTTCCCCAGAAAGGCTTATGCTCAATGCAGTTCCTAACCTTAGGCAGACGCAGGATTTTCTGATAAGGCAGGGAGGCAGAGGATGGGAAAAGCTGTCAACTCTTGAACTACAAAAAGCTCATTATTGTAGGATCTCTTTCTTTAAATGCCATAGCAAATACTTGCCTACATGTTTCAGTTGTTCCCAAGCCAAACAATCACATTGCTCTTTAAGCAATTTAGGACAAAAATTACCTACTACATAAGTTCTTCCAGCCCAACCTGCTTTTCAGTCACACCTCAGCATTGGCTGGGCTTTATATTTACAAGGTGACCTTAATCAGAACTTTTCACGGCAGCCACACACTGTTGGATGTGCATTATCAAGTTTTTCCAGCTAAAGAGCTACCTCGTAAGACAAGGGCATGAAAGTTCCACGGCTTGCCAGTTGCTGCTGCTTTGACCAAGCCAGGGGGACCTCATCACAAGATGAGCCTCCACCAACACTACTACAACGTGGTTCTATACATCAGCCACACCTGTAAGTCTTGCAAGCCTTGGATACATTTTAGAATGGTGCAAGGGACCATTACGGATGTTCAAGTGTAAAAACAGTGTAACCGATTTTAAAAGCGTTTAGGTTGTAAACTCACAGCAGTGAGTTTAGGTGGAAAACATACATTAGCCAAAATAACAGCATGGGCATTTCCAGTGTTGAAAGCCACTGACTGGAGATCCCTGACATTCATAAAAAGAGAAGATTTAGGACTGGGACAAGTGTCGAAGTGTCCTGTCCCTACTTACCAGTATGATTATGGAATGTCAGAACAAACACAGAAAATCCGTATTTTAAACACAGGGTTAAAACTAAATTTTTCATTAAAATTTTATCTGAAACACAATTTTAAGGAATTTTAGGAGTAAGCAAAACACACAGGAATGGGAGAAATACTTTTTGTCTTGTTTCTTAGACAAACTTACGATCCACAGGAATTTGCTTCTGCCTCTGAGTGTCTCGTGCAACACTCCCACCGCTGTCGCTGGAGGTGCTGCTTTGGCGGCTGACGGCTGCTGGTGCTTTGGGCACGGGAACTGGAATAGGTGCTGGCGCACTGGGAGGGAGGGGGACAGCCACGGGGACAGGAGCAGGTGTGGGAGGTGGTGAAGGAGTAGCAGGAACTGGATCAGATTGTTTTCCTACATAGTCCGTCCTTTGCTTCTGGAAAGATGCAGAGAGACTTAGTTCGACAACAAAATCCTGACATCAAACTCAGATTTCTGCTAGGATGCATTGCACCAACTGATGTCATTTATTACACAAAGGCATCTTACTTGCCAGATACACGTCCAAAATTTGCCAAAACTTGATCTGGCATCAATGTTTGCCATCAGTTTCCTTCTCTGTGGGACACAAAGCTCACAGCAATGGAATCATCTGAAATACCTTTCCTGCTTTCAAACAGATGAATTCTATAAATGAAATTGGTTTTAAATCCCAAACCTCTATTACCTGACACTTTTTTATAGCATTCAAAATTTCTGAATTACTGAACTTCGTCAGTGTAAAAATGTGTATTTTAGAGATATTATGTAAAAAAAAACAGTGAAAATGAATATACCCAGCCAAACTAAAGCCTGACTAAGGCTTTAACTTACAAATGTCAGTAGGATTTGGATAACACATTGTTTCTTGAACTGCAGACAATATTGAACCCTTCTCCTCCTCTCCATTCCACTGTGCCTTTTCAGCTGTCAGTGTGATCACTACATATCGTCTCAATGCAATGATCCAATTAAAAAAAAACAAATATACAAATTTCACAATTCTTCGAATAGGGTTGTTGTTTCTTTTCCTTCCACACAAAGTTCTAAAAACATGCAAGTTATCTTACTGCTAATAACTAACTAGCAGGTGTCTCAAGTAATTTCAGGAATGAATTTCTTCTTCTTTGTTTTTAGAATGGCACCAGTTACAGAAAGGTGCAAGTATCTTCCCAAAGCAATCCCAGTGACAGACAAGTCCATAAGCAACCTATGCCACCCTTTTCTTTCAAACAGTTCACACTCCCTGTCTCACTGTTTAACAGTGTTCCCTCTCTTCAACTTTGGACTAACACAGCTTGAAAGTTCAATATTAAAGTTTGTTTGCCCAATAGGAATGCCTCATTTCTTAGTTATGAGAAGTCTGTTTACTTTGGTATGAAGATAGATGAGTACATTCCCCAGATTCATTGCTACTTCCTGAAATAACCGTCCCTATTTCCTTGGAGGCAGAGGGTTTACAGCAGATCAAGTAGGGAAATATTTGTAGGAGCCATATGTCAGAATCTGAGCAGCAGATCACTGCCCTGACAACAATCAAACTTTCATTAAATGTCAACAACTGCCCTTCTACAGGAATCTCCTACTCAGTTAAGTCCGGCTGATGGACAAGGCACTTTGTCATGACTGTAAACTGGGACCATTGCAGCTGGACGAGTCACACCAGCAGAAGACTTAGCCCACCAGCTTCTGCAGCCAGTCAATTAAGAAATCAGTCTTTTATTTCCCTTAGATAATTTTTCATTTTAATTGTAATAGTCAGTTACTGAAACAAACATTATTGTTTGTTTTTATCTTAGCACTTAGTTGTTCAAAGGCATTCAACTCTCCACTGTTTTGTGTCTGCCTTATGCGGTGCATTGTGGGGAGATACAAGAAAATAATCATGACTTTTCTGTATGCTACTATTTCAACGTTAAGACTTTTTAAAATGTCAAATGACAAGAAAAGTGAAATGCATAATATAAAAGAGAACAAGCAGAAAAAATATATTTATGAAATTTGCCCTTTTTGGTGGAAAGAGAGTGCCCTATGAGGTATAAAGCAAATGTACCATAATTTATGATACATGTACTATCCTATATCCAGAATCTTAATGAATTTTAAAAATCCACAAATATTAAAATGTTCTAATGATATTCACATTTTTTAATCTTGTTCACAGATTCAAACTGCTAGACTGTTATCCCCACAATGTACCTTCATGTGCCTTGATCTTCTTAAAAAAACATGCAAAGAAAAAGTAGGACTTTTTTATGATAGAGAGGATTCATTACAAACCAAGGCATCATCACCACAATCATCAGCCAGAACAAGTGATAGCTAAAAACCAAGTGTAGCTCTCAACGGATGCTCCTGGAGTAGTTTCAAAGACATGTTGTACTGCACTCATAAGCTTCATCAAAACAACTTGCTGGAGTGAAAACCAAAATTAACCTGGAAGCATCACTCAAATTCTAAATTTACAGACGAAACCACAGTGAAATACACTTTGCATTTTGTTGAACAGTGCCCAAAAGCCAATTATATATTTGAATCACATTTAACATTTCTTTTTTTAACTCTTCTTTTTCTAACTCCAGTTCTTTTGAGGACATCCACACATTCATCCCATCACTTCTATTCATTGCTACAAAAAGAACCAAGCATGCACTATGGAATTGGTGACTACATAGTTCAACAGAGTAATTTTTTGAGACTCAGTATCAGAAGAGTAATTCAGTTACCTCTGAAAGCTCTCCCAGTAATTGCTGTGAGGAAAATGGAGTAAATCACATCAAATAGTACTGCCAGAAAGGTAAAACGTAACTGCCTCACACACCACTCCCGAAATTTTATGCAATTAGCAATTTAAAACAAAGGAACATCAGTGTTAATTATTACTCTTCTTACTTACTAAGAAACTCACATAGTGATTTACTCTCATATTCTTATTTTGAATAAGGAACAGAGTGCTGGCTACAAAACATACATATGCGACACCATATAAGCAATCAGCTCTTTTCAAAGCCCCTACTCAGACAAAAACTTAGAAAGAGGTTTAATAAAATACAAAATCCAAAGAAAAAATTGACAATGGGTTTAAGATCATTAGGTGAATGTAGAGAACATTTTCAACTGTAGAACAATAAGGGTAAGTCACAGCAGGTATTAAGAAAAGTACTTATTTGTTTTAGCTTCAGAAATGTTGGCTAGCTCAGAAAATGAGATAAAGGTCGTTGCTGTCAGACATGTACTCATAGAATGGTTTGGGTTAGGAGAGACTTTGACATTCCATCCAGTTCCAAACCCCTGTCCCAAAAGGGACACCTTCCCACTAGACTCAACCTGGCTTTGAACACTTCCAGGGATGGGGCATCCACAACTTCTCTGGGCAATCTGTGCCAGCACCTCACCACCCTCGCAGTAAAGAATTTCTTCCTAAAATATAATCTAAACCTCTCTAAGATTAAAGCCACTATATCATGTTCTGTCACTACATGCCCTTGTAAACATCCCTCTCCACTCCTCTTGTGGGCTCCCTTTAGGTACTGACAAGTAATTAGAAGGTCTCCCCAGAGCTTTCTCTTCTCTAGGCTGAACAATCCCAATTCTCTCAGCCTTTCTTCGTAGCAGAGGTGCTCCATCCCTCTGATCACCTTGGTGGCCTCCTCTGGACTCTCTCCAACAGGTCCATGTCCTTCCTGTGCTGAGGACCCCAGAGCTGGATGCAGCACTGCAGGTGGGATCTGCAGCAGACTACAGGGCAGACTAGAGGGACTCACTGGAGCAGACTAGAGGGGTAGAATCACCTCCCTAGACAGTTTGCTGATTAACTACTCACTCCTTTCCTCACAGCAATAAGAACAATGAACAATTCTGGGTTTTATTTTTCCTACTTCCTCATATTTTTCTTTCTTTTAAGAATAAACTTGCAATTGTCAATTCATGTAAATCAGAACAAATCCTTTGAATTACTTGGAACTGTGATGATACACTTACACTCATTAAAAATCTGGATATACCAGAAAAGCTTGCTGGGACTAAATTTTGTTTTCTTATTTCTTGCCAGAAAACCTTTGCTTTTACAGAGAAAAAAATGAACTCCCAAAGCTGTTTTCAACACACTACAGGCTGCATCTTGTAAAAAACCCCAAGATTCAGTATGATTCAATCTATTTTTAATGAAAGCAAAATAATAAGTTTGAGTAAAAGTGCTAATGGTATTACTCCTAATTCTTGATCATTGAAAAAGACTGGGAACAAATATTTTCAGATGCATTTTGGCATTAAAAAAGGAAATATGCATATTCAAACTATGGTAAATACTTAACATTAAAAAAGGCATTGGAAACAGCCATAACTAGTGTTAGTACTGGGAAATGTTCTCATTAAGTTAACACAGACACAGAACTTCCCCTTTACTCTCTTTCCGAACATTTTAGTGCCACATTCCTGTTTGCACAGTGACAGGAGTCCACCAAGAGGGACGCAGAGCATTCAGTCTCAGTTTTGTCAACAGCACCGTGGTTTGGATGTTTTCCTGAGACTCATTTGAAGAGAGAACCAAGCACTTGTCTTCAGCCAAAAGGGCCAATAAGGTACCCAAGACTGGAAGCGAAAATTTCAAGTGAGGTCTTTTGCCAGAGTTTACTTTGGTGGGCTCAGCTCTTACACAAACAGCTGCCTATTAAAGTCCCATTAAAAGTCATCAAAATAAATCTTTGCAGGGTGCACCACATCTGTGGTTTTACTGAATTTACAGGAAATTTAGACAGAATTTACTTATTCAAACTGTTATTAGCTAGGGTTAATCCCCGGAAGGAAGGAAAGAAGGAAGGAAAGTACGGACAAACTAGGGACTTTCAAGTCTTATCATTATCAAATCCTTTTTACAACTACTCAGTATATTTTTGTTTAATACATGGCATCCCATAATTTGGGATTGGATCAATTTTGAACTGGACAGGAAAGAACTTTTTCTTTTCTTTTTTTTAAAGCTCTCAAGAAGTCTTGGTCTGATGGAAGCTTTGAATAGAATTTGGTATGAGATAAAAAAAGATACTGTCCTTTGGTCAAGAATTATGACATCTCATTGGCTACTGCAAAATGAACACCTGGCCTGTGCATCTCTTCATCAAACACTTCATGATCTGCAGGAGGGATACCAGTTGGCAAAAGATGAGTATGACACTACGACACTAACTTGGAGTCACAAACGCTGTGCTTGAGGGGAAACAACTTCCCACAGAGGTGTTTTTAGTGAGTTGATAAACAGAGAGACTTGAAAGAACGGTTTTGATGGTAGGTCACCAAGAGAGGTAAAGGACACTTGTTCCAAATGAGGCAGAGACCTTTGTCTTGGTGTTTACCTACCTTAGAGATGGTTCTTATGTACCCTGTCACTGCAGACAGTCATGTTTTTTTAAAGTAAGACTACAGGACTGCATTTGACTTAACATTTACTCCCTGTGCCTAAGGATTTCATACACATCACTGATAATATAACTGTCTCACCTCACAAGGGGTGTCAGGAGATTAATTAACATGCTCACCAAGATACACACCTCTATTCTAATTATGTTCTTCAAAATTTGTTTTCAAGAGTATTAAAAAAAGGTAATAAAATGCACAGTAAATAGGAAATACTATGAGGAATTATAGGTTCACCAGGAATACTTGCAGAAATTAGGAGTGCTTGAGAAACTGTTTATATTCATACATAATGGGATGGTGAAATACCACTGTTGGTTCAAAATTAAAAGACAGATTAAATGACCAACACCAGAGAAAACTCTTATTAACAATAATTAACATTAGTAGAAAATAGAATAATTCAGCAAAATGCTCTCCTAAAAGTACAAAAGTACCAAACAAGCAAAATGTTGCCTGGAACTAATTCAACTGACCAGAAGACAGACAAGGTTACAACCTCCAACTCACAAGGATGATGAAATATCTAGGATATTGCTGGCAATGCTCCTGCAAGTATCACCTTAGTGCTTTCAAGTAACGATCTGAGACCTGGATCCTGAAAGGGACTCTGAAAAATCAGGGTCTAAACTAATGTGTGGGCTCAGAGGTCACTAGGGAAGGAAACACAGTGAGAGTAAAATAAACTTTGAGGGTCTGAGAATAATTGTGATAATGTGTCATCCACCTCTCAGAGAAAGGGTGTCTGCCTGTAGCATAATCAAATGAAAAAAATTATGTCTTTCAATGGAATCCTTAATCCTCCCCAGTAATCTGGAAACATCCTTTAGTGAACAGTGCATTGAAGGCCATCAGCCTGTAAACGAAGACACCAACCTCGCACACACCACTTATCTGCAGCTCACACCACAGCAGACAGGATACTTTGAAGGCAGTCCTTTGGAAACCAAAGATGACTCAGGAGAACAGCAAAAGCCGCACAGCACCAGGTGCTGAGCCTGCTCGTGTTCAGGCTCAGGCAAGGCAACGATAGGAACTGCTTCAATTTCCTGTTCTACCCACAAGCTCTCCTGTCTGACCTTGGGCGAGGCAGTCACCCCCTCACTGCCTCATTTCTTTCTGAAATAGCAGCAATGTCTCACAGGGCTGTTATGAAAATAAATAGAGTTATGCAAACAGATCCCAAATGAACCACGTATCTATCACAGGAGGACAGACAAATGAGCACGCTCAGGAGTGCTAAAATTATAATAATCACCATGAAGTTAAGAACAACATTACTGACATTTTTGGAAAATACTGCATTTATCTTGTGCAATCCATTATATTCTTAAATAATTTCACAGTGTTTCAAGCTCGCATTTGAATATGATCAAGCTGTAGGGACTAACCTGCCAGCAGGCAAAGAAACAAACTTATCTTAAATGTTGTTCTCTGACCCTAATTTTCATAGGTCCATGGAGAATGCTTTGTAGAAATGATTACTTTATTATATGCCACGTCCTGTCATTATTTAAAACAGAAAACTGCAAACCCTGCAGTGCATTAAAAAGAACAGTGTAAGAACCTCTACTCAAAACTGTACTTGGTCTGCTCAGGACTTGTTGGCAAACACAAAATGACATGCACATGAATTAAAAAAAACAAGTCAGATCTTTAAATCAGGATTTGAAAAGCACTCTAGATGCATGCTTCATTTTGCAGACAGGCAAAACCATAATCAATTCAGAATGAGCCAATATATTACAGGCAAATAATTATGGATAGGAAAGCTCAGAAATGGTCTGATGCAAGTCCATCAAGCTCCAGACAGGTCTACTACATTACTGTGCAAAACATTATGGCATTTCTTGGTTTTCAGTCATCAGCTGCTATGTGCATGGACAAGGAATGAATATTAGATTAAATTAAATTAAACTTCAAGTTTCAACAGAAATTTGGGTTGCATTTGGACTTTAAAAGTCTGATTCAGAGGCAAGCCTGGAATTTCTGTTTAATCCAAACTTGTTTGCCTAAACTTTCAAGATCACTGAAAATAAAAGGAAAGAAACAGGTCTTAGAAAATATAACCTCTTATTTAAGCAGCCTCTGACTCCCTTTCAATTTTGTCTAAAAATACACGTTACAACTTTATCCTGTATATCCTTACTTGGGTGGACAATTGCATTGACATAAGATTATTTTTTAGAGAGTATTTTACTCTCTAATTCTGTTGAACACATAAAAGAAACAACAACAAAAATCTTAATTCCACACCACTACATGAAAGAAAGAAAACCAGAATTAGATCAGGATGATAAAGTGCTATTGATGCACAGACAAAGTAATTGAAAAATACCTGCTTTATGAATTCAAAAGCAAATATGCCTTTTTTATGACTACAAAATTAGAATAATTTTAAAAAAAAAATCAAGACCAAGATAGAGACACACAAAGACAGAAAATAAAAAGAACAGCTACTGTCCACTCTCCTAGAAGAAACAAAGACAACCCTACCTTAAATAATTCAAACTCCTTCTTTGGCATCAACAGCTATCAATCCACAAAGGACATTCGTAATTAAAATAAATACATAAAAATCCATTAGGATTCAAATTATCACCTCTAAGCAAATAATCAGGAAACAAACAAAGTAAAACATTTTGCTGTGTCTCTATCACATTTATTCTCAAGTTGGACTCTATGGAATACAGAAATCACCCTCATGCTGTACAAGAAATGCTTTTTGACATGTCACTGGAATATGCAGTTATTTTAGCCTTGCTGTGAACCTCTTCTTTCTCCACACGCACACATTCGCACTTCAGAGTTTTGCTGCCAGCAGGAGACAGTACCTGGATGGTGCGGGTATACGCAGGCTCCGGCCATCCTTGACCACCTTCTTGATTCCTCAGAGGGTCCAAAATGTTGTTTGGCACAAAGCCTGTGCTGCCACTCCTGTTCTGAACCTTCCACCACTGCTTTCTGTCATCCAGAATCTGAAATAATTTGGTAAATTAATTACACATTTTTTCTGATTTTCCTCCTGCCAGTGCTTAGGCTGTGCACAATTCCAAAACAAAGCCATAACTTTGCCAGGTTCTGTGACTGCCAACAGATCTTACAGAGATATGTCCCTAAGAAAACTCTGTAGCTTCCTTGATTATCATCATTATTAATTCTACATGGTTGTACTGCACTTTTCAAAACAGGGCTCTCAAGAAAGGATATGGAAGAGAAGCATGTAATCAAGCTCTGTAAACTCAGACATGTGATGGATCAGACAGGGGAATGAAAATCAAGTACTTGCACAGAGAGGCTGGCCCCTCTACAATCTATATGCTGGCAACAAAAGGACTAAATAATTATTAATCCAAGTAAAAGGGCATTGTTCTAGGAGAGCACAAATTTGGAGAGGCAGCACTTCTGAGTAAACATGAAACTGGAGCAGGATGGCCAGGAAAAGCCAGAAATCTGACTACCTGCTGTACAACCTCATTTCTGTCTTTGTCGCTCCCTTCCTTCCAAATGTATCTCACTTTCAGTGTATCAACTCCTCCAGGAAAGGACAGTCTGTCCCTATACCCAGTGCGTACACAGATAGTGTTTGCTAGAGCCAGTTCTTGAAATACGACTAAATGTTTAAAAGCAACACCAGAGACGACGTAAAAAACCCACACAAATATATTTCTAGCATGGATCTCTACAGCACCCTTTGCAGAAATGATGCAAAACAAATTAACTGAATTTTCCATGTTGAGGGAGATAAATCAAACACATTGCACCAAACATTAAGGACAGCCACACTGTCCACAGAAAAACTTTCAGCTTTGAGTGGCACCAGAAATTTGTGACCTCTTTGCAAACAAAATTACCTCTACAATCTCTTCTTTCATGACAGAAAGCTCACTGTTGTTTCTTGCCATAAATTCATACTTGCATTTGGCATATTTCTTGCTCTGTGCTTTATTGTGTGCTTCATAGTTTCTGCAAAGCAAAGATCAGACTATTGTTCAGTGCAACATTCATGCAGATAAAACCACAAATGCCCTCTTCCAGCAACCTGCAAAACATTTTTTAAAAAAACCACCTCTCAACCATAACATGATGCTGCTGTAGAACTACCTATTCATGATATACTGATTTAAGTACCAAAAAAAGAAATTAAAAATAAATAAAAGAAAAGAAAGAGGTGGTTGAACTACATGGACCTTTATCAGCTCACTGCTTGCAAGATGTATGATAACAACTTAGATTAGCAGGTGCCATTGTTTTAAAATAAACATGTACACTATATTTAGTTTGTTTTCCTACAGCAGGTTAGACAATCATTTGCCATAGAAACAAATGACTACACTTACTATATAATTGATAGCTTTTTGCTTTGTATGAAATTGTATTTCTAGTGTTCATCATAAACTGTTTTAAATTCATAGTAGATGAATAAGTTTTTGCCATAAACACTGATTGGAATTAAACTCTAAAAAACACTCACCTACTGTTAGGTCAGTTTTCTTAACTGACCATAAGATACCATCAACTCTAACAACCTCAGGTTACTTCATCAATTAAAAATGAGAAATAATTTCTTGGCAGTTACAAACAGGGTTCATTGCAGAACAAAGCACACCACAGTTTAGCTCTGTATCTTTCTGTCTGCATGAGGAATGACCCGTTCAGAATGTCTTTGGTTAAGAAGCTACTAGGTTTTTTGACACAGTACCTCTTCAAGTTGAGAAGTTCCCAGCCCACTCAAAACAGGTCCAAAAGAAAAAAAAAAACCACCCAATAATATTATTCACTTATTGCCAACTACCCCAAACAGCATAAATCCATACCAGGCAGTAAAACAAACAAACAAATAAATAAACATATTTGAACAGCTAATGAAAACATGCAGCAACTGATGGCTTGAAATGCTGCACACATCACAGCACAGGGATACAAGTGCAGATGGTTGCTGATGCTGGTGCTGTGTAACCGCGGATCCCGGGTGTGCCTGAGCAATCCAGCAGTTACCCGGCTATTGCATGGCTGTGGAGAACTGTCTCACTTGACTTGAAGAGCAGAACCAAGGAAGAGTCATATTTAGATTGAAAGATTATTTTGAAAGAAAGACAAAACACTAAAAGTGTTTAAGGAGAGCGAAAAGCAGGGGATGGACCCCAACCTGCAGAGGCTGAACAACGTGGGAGTAATCCAGTTTTTTCTGCCACCCACTTAAAATTTACATAATTTTTAACTCCCTTCTTACTATCTCACCTCTGACAGTGCTTTTACTTTTAGGCTCTTTCTCCAAAATCACTCCAGTACCTGAGGGACCTTATGGGAAAGACGGGGCAAGACTATTACAAAGGCATGTAGAGATAGGACAAGGGGGAATGGGTTTAAATTAAAAGAGGACAGGTTTAGATTATTACAATATCTGGAAAAAATTCCTTCCTGAGAGAGTGTTGAGGCACTGGAACAGGTTTCCCAGGGAAGTTGTAGATGCCTCATCTCTGGTGGTGCTCAAGGCCAGGTTGGATGGGGCTCTGAGCAACCTGGTCTAGTGGAAGGTGTCCCTGCCCACTGCAGAAGGGTGGAACAAGATGATCTTCAGGGTCCCCTTGCAATCCAAACCATTCTACCATTCTGTGATTTCAATAATTGTGTCTTCCTACCTTGTCCACATCTGATTGTCCACACCCTGATTCCTTCAAAAAACATCACTCAGGAAGAATTTAAAGTAAACATCTACATTGTAGTTTTACTCTGCTCAACAGCAACACACCCATAACACAGGCCAGGCAATGGCTGCATGCTTCTGAAGAGACTAATTCTTCAAGCCTATCCTAAAGAGTCAGTTTACTCTAGACACAAATATTCTGAACGCTTACCTCCATCCCCCCATCCGCTCCTGTGATTCCTACTGCCTATCAGATAAGCCATAATTTCACCCCTTTGCTCCCCAGTGCACTCTCCTTGAGAGCCTAGGGGGTTGCACAGACTTTCAGAGAGCTTTCCTTCAAATGACAGCACTAAACCAAATCACACAGCATAAAACTTTGAAACACCACAAAACTTGCTGAAAATTATTCAGTACTCTTTCAGCATTGGAGTTCCCAAAATTCCTAATATCACACTGAAAGTTTAAGATTTTATTTACATCACCCAAGGAAAGCATTTCTTATTGGAGGTCCTGGCATGTTGGAATAAGTATCCCTGAAATTCCCTGTGATTAAAATTTTCATGGACAAGGTGTAACCTACCTGTCCCTCAACAGGTAGTGGGTGGCTTGATAACTATCTCCAGACTACTCATTAGGAATGCCAGCTTTGAGTCAGCATGAATTTCTCACTCCTCCCCCAAACCCATTCCTCTTTGTTCACAGATGCTTCAAAATGTAACTTTTTAAATGAGTTCCCCCCAAGCACTGTATTGTATGTCTCAAGAGCTAATTAAAAAATGAAAACTTGTGTTGTGTTGAAAGGACTGTAACACAGGGGCACACTGCGGATGTTTGCATCAGTACCAGCCATCTAGACTCCTTCCTACAATCAGTGGTGAGAAACAGGCATCACTATAGCATGTCCCATTTCATAGTTTTCAAAAGACTAATTTCACCTTTCATGAACTGCTTCTTAGAAACACCCATTTCTCTTTACCTTCCACAAAGGAGGCTTGGGTGACTCAGTTGCAACCAGATACACTGATATTATCGACAATTCAATGCAATTAGACTCATTCTCTAAACTGAAGTAGAGGCAACAACATTTACATAGAATACTCTTGCTCTGAAAGGACAAAACAGGTCTTACCACATTACAGATAAGAGAAAGGAATTTTTCATACAAATCGTCTAGATTTCAAGCTGACTGGTCCTGAGACAAGAATGCAACAGACAACCCAGTCTGAGGAAACAATTAACAGATGACTACTCTGCTGTTGTTGTTACTAAGAGTAAGTCCAAAGTTCAGCAAAAGAACTGAGTCTTCAACCTGCACTCCACATGGGAATTTGATGCATGCAGATTAATAACAGGATCTTTTAGCACACAGTAGGAATAAAACTAGGAATTATGCAAGGGTTTTCATCACAATAGCTAATGATCAGCAATCTGATCCTAAAAACTTAGCTTAAACATCTTTCATGGTACATAAGCCAAAATACTGATCATGCGGCTTATATGGAATAGGGTTGGCATGAGGGAGCAATTCCAACACTTCTTTACTGATCTACTGCCACAGCCTGTGCTGGTAGAAATTCTGCCCACAGACAAGGCCAAGGATCACTGCACTTGATCTTGTCAAGTTATTTAGGTTTAGAGAAAACAAAGCGGGGAGGATGTGCAAAAAGACGCTGGTTGCTATGCAAACATTTCAGGGCATTTTCTGTAACATTTGAAAAAGAATGAAAGAAACAAAGAGTCACTGTTCTGAAAATGGGTATTTATACAACAGGCCAGAAAACAAAAGGCAGAAGACTATGGAGCACTAAGTGAGCAGCTAAGCACATCAAACAATCAATCAAAACAAGGACAGGTGAATCTCAGAGTGGGCTTGTCATTCTTTGTAGTTCTGAAAAGAGCAAAGAGTATATTTAAAAACATGAAGCAAATCAGAACTAAAATTTCAGCCCTAATAGGAGGATTCTGCACTTGCAATTGGATTGGAATTCCACTATATCATTTTTGACAACAGCACCAATTTAACATCATAGATAAATGAATAATAAATAGGGTAGTTTCATAGAAATTGAATTAAAAGAATCTTAATGGTGCACCTTAGAGAAGCAGCAAAAGGAGAATACACATTGCTAACGAGAATCACTCCCTCAAAAGAAATAATGAACTGCTGTAGAGAGAACCAGAGGTAATTACAGACACCGCCACCCCAAGAGCAATAAGTCGTGACAGTTTTCCACAGCACCACGAACGCCGTTGAGTCAGTGTTACCTATCTACATGTCGGCTAACAGTTTGCTTAAAGGCAGCAACAGCTGCCCCCTGGTCCAGCAGAGGCCCTCTTTTGTAAACTGTGTTACTGAATGCATACCCATCCGATGGAGGGTAGTCAGGAACACCCGGAGGCTGAAAGACAAAAAAGAAACAAAGCCACAGAGAGGATTAGTGTCATCAGCGGTACTGCCTACTCACTTAATCCAGCACCCCCAGGGTCCCTGTCAGCATTCCCGCATCCTCAGGTGCCCAGTGGTTCTGCTATGAAAAGTTAATAACTTCTGCATTTCAAACACATAAGCACAGAGATCAAAAGGATAAGAATAAAAGAATTTCTATCCTATGTCATCCCACTGCATTAATATTGCAGTGGATATTCTTTAGAAAAACAGTTCTCTTGGGCAAGGTCCATGTCATCTCTCAGATATCACTACAGCAACACAACTTACAAACAATGGCTGAACAGCTATAAAATAAACTGCACTGCAAAACTGCTTTGAGCTTTTGTTCTAGGCGTACACTTGAAGCCAGAAACCTCTGGCTAGCCAACAGTATGTCTGTATAAGAGATAAAGCCTCACAAGTAAAATTATCTCTCTATTGCAAAATCATAATATAAAGTGTCACCCTCTCACTGAACATGTCTATAGTCAATGAAGAAATGCAAAAAGGAGTGTTGTTTGGTATAATTAAGGAATTTAGTTAAGAAAAAAAATTACAATTTATCACAAAGACATATATAAGAAGATTCAAGGCTTTAGGAAATTTTTTTTAAAAAACCCACTTTAAATCCATCAATAATGCTCGGCTTCTAAGTAAGAAATATTTTAATCATCATTCCCCCAAACAAAAGGAAGCTAAACAGTTAATTTCTGGATATTATAATATTGAAATTTCTTGGTTTGTATCTTTTCCTTATACCACCATCCAGTTGCCCAAGTCAGAATGGCTGAGATTCAAGAGCAACTGCCAAATCTCTAAGCCTTGTTTGTTGGTGGGAGGGGTTAATTTTTTTTTGTTTGTTTGTTTTCTTATGGGTTATTATTTGGTTTTGGTTTTTTCATCTCTGCCTGGGTGGCTACAGAAAAACCTACCTCCAAGTATCTGCCCTGGCACTCAGAGACACTTGTGCAGCGGACTAAGGGTTCAGGAAAAGAAATTAAAAGCAAACAAACTCCCTACACCATAGAATATTCTTTAAAACTGTATTATTAAGACCTCTTTGAAAAAAAAAAACAAGTGTCATGTAGCTTATACCTTACATCAAAAGACACCCTGGAAGCCGGAGCTCATTTTACTTCACACACAACTTATTTGCATTGCCTCAGCCTCACTGGACTCTCTGGTGGTTGTTCCACCACCATTTGAAGTCCTCACTGGTGAACTGACTCCACCTTGAAACCCCTCCAGTGGGAGCTGCATGTGTGGCTAGATCTCTAGATTCAGGAATGGAAAGGCAAAGATAGATTCTCCTGAGTGGGAACCCTCAGTGCACTTTTCCTGGTGCCTGAGCAGCCCCTGCCCATCAGGGAGGATGGCACTATGCACCCCCTTTTCCACCCCCAGCCCAGCACAGCTCTCCACAGCCAGCTGTGGTCCCCAGGAGATCAATGCCACACTGAGACACGAGGCCAATTAGCGGCAAGAGACAAACACTTAAATTCTCATCTTACTTTTCTGTCACTCTTCATTAAATAAGCTGTTATGGCAGACTTAAGGAAGAATAATTATTCTGGTATCACCCACTCCAGGGTGGTCTTTTTGCTGCAGACAAATTGCCTTTTTCACTCATGCAGCTTTTTCCAGCTGAGTACCTACAGCATTTCACAGCTATTAAGCAGCTCAGTGCTCTTCCCCCTGGGGATGTGCTGAGGAGGCACGGGCACAGGGAGCCAAGGTACCAAGGTTAGGTACCAAGGTTAAATCAATTGCCCAAGACCTTGCGGGAACCAGCAACAGTCATGAAACCAAGGCTTGACATCCCAGGAGCCAGGCACACAAACAGCCTCAATGAACTGGGATATATGAGAGAGAGAGTGTGTGTGTATCTCTTGAAGGTTAAGATAAAGAGACTAAGTTGGCATAAACAATTACCAATGCAACCAAGCTTATCACTGTGAAGAAGAGTGAAATCTACTCCCCGAAATACAAGCAACCAAAATACCTCAATATATCCTCCCTGTTCAAGTTTGGTTTAGGTTATTACATATATATAAATGAAATTCTTAGAATCATCAGAATTCTTTTCCGAGTACTACTGAAAAAGTTTCAATACTATTATTGTTGTTGTTGTTGTTGTTATTTAGAAGGAGCACAATATAAACAAAAATCCACATGGAAACAACAAAAAAATGTTTGATGATATTTTCTGGGGAGGTGAGGAGGGAAGGGGGTGACAGCAATCACAACAGCTACATTTCACTTTATTGTACCCATTAATTTTACTAAATGCTTTTTTGCTCAAGATAGAGCATCGGCAATGACTTAGTTTTTGGCACATTTCTTCTTGTATATCTTGTTAGGCATAAAGCCAAAAAGTGTTTTAAGTAATCAGATATGTACCATGTTATCCTCCTTTGCTTGGCAGACTTTTAACCAAATTTGTTTGTCTCTATAGCTAAGTAGCCTTTTTTTTTTTGACTGAGATTTTCATGAAAATAAAGTTTTACTGTGACTAGGCAGTTTTGATAAACTTTTGCTGGGGAGCCTTTATTGTTTCCAATAAGAGAATTGCTCTGGAAGAAAACACCATCCCATAACTGCCAATAATCATTCCCTTCAATATTCTTTTGAATGAAACATTTTTACTAGCAGATAAAACCATATATAGTTAAAAATTAAGATAAAATCCAGTACTGTTGTGCTAAGATGTACTCCAAGTATGGTACTGGTATAGACTGCTTGAGGAAGATAGACAAAAACTATGAAGTGAACCTAGAAAATTCTTAGGTGCACTTCAGTGTCACAGCTGCTACCAGGGAGACCTTGGACTAGCTAACACTTGATTTAAACTAAAATCAGCATAGAAAAAAAATTAAAAAATTTAAATTAAATCTTATGTCTTCCCCCCCCAAAAAAATCTTCCAAAATGAAAATTTTTATATGTTTAAAAAAGCAATGGTTTTTTTTTTTAATTTAAAAGCAAGAAAATCCATATATACTAAAATGTTCACAAAAATCAAAGTTCATTTTCTGACCAACTCTACTAAAAAAGTAGGGATAGAATCTTGGTTGAGAAACAAAGAGGCTGATTATAAAGCTGGTCAGTAAACACTCTCTAGTTTCTCTGAAGGCTTTAGATGGTGGTCCATGTTTCCATTCTCTAACTAAAACAAGCTAACTTTCGCTAAATTCACATTACTTTGAAAAAAAAAGGTTGGGAAAATGTTTTGTACAATAATCGTCCTAGTCACCAGTTACTTTTCAGAAGTAGGCCTAAATTACAGCATGGTAGGTATTACTTGTATGTATTACCCTGATAGCACCTCTGAATATTTTCACTGTATTGCAAGTAAGTATTAAGAGATTAATGAAGGAATATTCAATTCCACATTTACGAAGAAGCAGCTTAAGTCCAAAATTCCACAAAAAAGGGGGGGTTTATTTCTTTAGTCTACATGCCTGTACGTTTTAGAGCACTTTGGTTCAAATACTGCCTGAACTATATATGATCAAAATCAATGGGATCTGATAGCAGAGGGCCTGAATCAAATTGAACCTCAGGGGCTTGGACTGTCCTCCCAAGTTCAAGGAGAGCATCAGGCAAAAGCTTTATATTTTTCCTAACAGCATTTTTGGTGGCTGAATGGGTATTTGGTTTCATACAACCTTAATGTAAGTGTAAAGTGCTTGCACTGATGCAGCAGATGCCAGAGAACAATAAGTCCAACAGTATCATGGAACACCTTCCCTATGAAGGAAGCAGTTGATGTTGCCATCAGCTTATTTCCAGAATGCTGTCCCAAGTAACCTACCTCAGCTGACATCCTTTTCATCTCCTGCTTCCGCTGTTGCTCTGCAACATTTGCCACAGACTCAGCCAAATGATTGAGTTCCTGTTCCTTCGGAGCTCCCATGAAGTTCAGCAAAGGAGGCTCCCAACCATTTCGGAAACGGGGGACATAAGGAGGAATAAAATGGTCTTTGGGCCAATCGGCTCTGTATGAAAAGTAAATTAGAGATCTGCATAAAGGGCCATACAAATACTGATTTAATAAGTTACTGAAAATTGAAATGCTTTAGAGTTTTTATTAGTGTAGTGGAGAGGCTGGGATTACAGTAGAGGCAGAATTGTGCTAGAACACAGAAAATCAGCAGAAAATATTTACCACAACTACCCTTCCTGCAATGCCCTGCAGAAAGAAATCGCTTCTGCTGTAAGGACATGTCAGTGTTAAAATACAACAAACTTCTGTCTTGTAACAAAGTATGGGTATTAGAATAATCAATCAAAACAAATCTAGTATTTGTTTTAAAGTGAGATGGAGAAAAATATTGCTATGCTCTGTGTGAAAGCACCAGACAAAAGACATCCAAAAAACAGTCAGCTTTGTAAGAACTCTTGAAAGCAGCTGTGAAGCATGAAAGCTTAGGGGGACTAGCTACACCTAAGCCAAAAAGTTACATAGCTGTTACTGACACAAAAACCCCACCCAACTCTACACGCTCCAAAACACATGAACTGTCATCACATTTGTTGTTTTATAATCCAGACTGATCTTTATAAAATACTGTACTACTTTTCAGAGTCCCATCAGCATTCTCTGTTGTAATACAAAATACCTAAATTAATGCTTTCATGCTCTGCCTTTGCACTACACATAACACTCCATCCTGCAATATAAATTAATTTGTCTTCACAGTGGAAGCAGGAATGGAAATGTACATTACAGTCTTTTAACAGGCTCATTGCTGACACTGCTCAAAATTAAGGGCCAAATGCTTCCAGTCACACGAACAGTCAGCAATTTCTAGCAGGCCTGAGCTAGGTCAGTAACTCTCAAGTGGTATCATTCACCTCTCCTACTACACCCCAACCCACTGTACTTCTGGATACTGAGATCAATCAGAGCATCAATTCTAATCTGCACAGGTCAACCAACTACACTCTAAGTGCTTCATTCCTCACTACCCAACACAAGCTATTTCTCTTTCCATTAACCTCTTCTCAGGATGGACTAAATGAATGGATGAGGGTAGTTCCCAAGACAAGGAGCTCATTATTTTACCCAGTGATTCATTTTCCCTGCACAGGGCTCCAGTGCCATGAGGCAATCTCCACTGCCAGTGCCCCCACAGGCTGCTATGAAGCCTGCAGAGCTTGAGGCAGGCAAAGGCAAGCGAATGGTGCTTTGCTGGGATAACCTCTCTGGTAATCACAAGGAGCTGCACTTCCTGTCTCCAGCTCATTTTGTACTAGCAGGCAAAACCATAGGCCCAAAGGACAAATTTGGACATTCCTGATCCTGCAGCAGAGTGAGAGCAAGGGGAAGACCTGTGTGTCACTCTCCCTACTCTGATGATTTTTCTTGCTCCATGCTCTTGGGTTTCCATGCAGCTTTTCTTACTAGCAAAACACTCCGTAGTTTTTAATCAACCAATTAATTTAAAAAAAAGAATCCATCTGGTAGACATTTATGTTCGAATTTGAAATCTAAGAGCAAGGATGAGTAAACACAAAACACATGATGCATTTCCAGCCCAAGTGATAGCACACTTCATCATCATCAAATGTACTTATCTACCACAGATTAGAGTCAAAATGCACTTCGCTAATTTAAGGTTTTCCTTTTGCATGTTCAATTCACCTGATTTCAAACTATATACTTACCTCAAAAACAACAACTG
>JAYRBT010000042.1:69506449-69549635 GCA_036023395.1 Myiotriccus ornatus
CTGACCAGGAATCGAACCCGGGTCTCGGCGGTGACAGCGCCGCGTCTTTACCACTAGACCACCAGGGGCTCCCAAATGTACTTATCTACCACAGATTAGAGTCAAAATGCACTTTGCTAATTTAAGGTTTTCCTTTTGCATGTTCAATTCACCTGATTTCAAACTATATACTTACCTCAAAAACAACAACTGCATACAGAAGTTAACTTTAAGCTAAGCCTAATACTAATACAACCATTAAATGCAATGTACGCACATGTAGCACAGCTCAGACAATAAATATTGTTTTAAAACGATCAACATTTTTATAGCATTAAGATGCTTTTAAAGAAGTAAAGACATTGCAAATTTTTAACTTTTAATAATTACTGGAAATTGAAAATAGACATCTGTACCTTATTCTTTAATATTTTGTCATCTTTTTATTGTAGCTTCTTCAAATTGATTTTTAATGAAGTCCAGATAGATGTGTTGGAAAAATAATGGTGAAAAACAACAGGACACATGCAAGGGACAGTTCAGAAAAAAAATTACTGCAAAAGTTTATGTCAAGAGACTCTGGATCACAGGGGAAAAAAAAAAAAATCTGTCTGCATTTTCTCTCTCCCTGAGATCCCAAATCCCAGTGAAGCTAAACAGTTCCTTTCTAAAAACTTCAAAGAGCAGTTCTGAAGAATCCAAAGCCTAACAAAGTAATACTGAATTTACTGGGGGTTGAATAACCTGGTTAAGAGCATGTCAATAAACTTGATTTTAGAGATCTCCTCTAAAACATGCAAAGACTTTTCCTCACCTGGCTTTGGTCCATGTGTCACCCAACGACATCCATAACTGTCCTTCCTCACTGGTGACAGTGTATCGCAGGAAGTCTATGGTATCTTTTGTTAAGAGGGGGCTGAGTACTGTACCAGCAAGCTCTGGACCTCCTGTTGTCTGTACCACCTAAATCCAAGGATTAAAATACAAATAACATGCATACTGTCAGTAGGGAAGTTACTGTCAATATATGGTACCTACAGTGCTGCCAATGTGTCTTAATGTCCTACAGATTAACTAAGCTATTTACTGCTGAAGAACTGCTGTTCTGGTCACCAACCATTTTTTATCTAGACCCACTTTTGGCAATGTTGTTTTTGCTTTACTGATCAGAGCCACACATACTTCAATTAAATAGACATATGGCCAATGTTTTCAACTCTCTTCATTATGCAGAATATCACCATTTTTGTATTGCTAATTAAAAATTATAATGTCAAAGCGTAACACAAAACTAAAGATATTTAAATAAATATATTTAATATATGGGCATACATGCAGAAAAGGATATAAATTATTTCCTAAAGAAAACCTCATACTGAGATATGCTCCTTGAAAAGGTTACAGAGCATATAAATACAAGAGTTTTGAAAAAAAACACTGAGAAAATTGTAAAAGCTTACCATTTGTAGTGGGGTAAAGAGAAAATGAACCAGATCAGCTGCACTAGGATTCTGGATATGGAACTTCAATTTAGCCTGAAGGAATGGAAAAAAGTATATATTTTAAGAAACATTTAACTATTATGACAGTAAGTAATTTACATAATAATGGACATCCCTGGTCAGGTTACAGGTCCTGAACCAAGTGTTTTGTCTGCAACATCCACTAAGTGCTCATTCATCCAGTTGCTTTTGAATCCATGTATATTGTAGCACCTATTGTTCAAAACAGGAAGTTCCAGGGCTGAATGACATGCTTTGTGAAGCAGCATCTCCTTTGGAAATTTGACACCTCTATCTTTCATTAGTATTCTGTAAGTTCTTTTCCAAATAAAAACTAAGCTGCCCTTCTGCCCTCATGCTTTCCAGCAGTGCTCATAACCATTTACAGATTTATTATTTCTTTCTCAGTTTGGACTTTTCCAAACTAACCTAATTCCTTTGATCACTCTTGTCCTCCCTGCACCTTCTTCAATTTTGCTGTACTGGCAACAAAATAAGACCAGGGAACATAATGGCATACTGATGCTCTTTATTTGTTAATTTTCTGTTGTCTTTTTTTCCCTGATGTTTTTCAACATTTTCTTGGTTGATTCCACTAAACACAGATGACTTTCTCCCAGGATTCTCTATTATATCAACATTTTTTTCTGATTTGTTCCATATATGAGATTTTTCCTCACCTGTCCATGACTATCATATTATCCATACTGAATTTCACCTATCTCTTTATCTGTTATTATGAGGTATTTCTACATTTGTAGACTTTGCTCCCCATTTGCCAGAACACCTGTAAACACATGGGACAGGCATGGTCTCTGCAAAGGCATGTGTGGGACTTCACTGCTCATTTACTAGACTTTGAGAACTGATATTTTTGCCCTATATTTTGTTTTCTATTTCACTAAGCAAGTATCTAAGGAGCTACAGGTATCTAAGAAGCTACATTCAACCTCACAGTAGCTCAGTTTCTTTAGGAATTGTCAATCTTGCTGGATGTGTTTTGGAAAACCAAAGAAACAAGATCACAGAAGAGGTAGATCTGAAGACATTATTTTGTTTTTTGCAAGATACGTGTTTGCTTCTTCCTCATGCTAATATACATTCCTACAAACTGCACCCCTTGTGCAGGTATCTCAGAGATATCTGATTGCCTCAGATCCTTGGAATGACTTTAAAGATTATCAGCATTACCTTAAACACTTTTATTCCTCTGGAAGAAAGACTGTTTGAAAGAGGTGAGATAACATACTGTGTGGTTTGCTGACTTTGTTTTTGAATAGATGGATGAACGGTGTTCATTCAAACAGGGTTTCTATCCATCCGCCTTTAATTTGCTATTTGGATTTGCTGTTCTTTAACCCCAGGTCTTCAATTTGAAATTGATAATCTCTTGTGCCCCACCAATAAAAAATGGTTTTCAAAAACATATGATCAAAGCTTTTCCAAGTAAACATATACATTAAAAACAATAATGATATTATAGGAAAAATTCAGAAAAAGTACTAAAAGTCACCGATATAGCTTCTTGGAGGATTTTTTTTATTTACACATCATCCACTGGCCTTGTAGGCTGCAGAGATAAGAAGCATGCCCGCATGTGTTTTAAAAAGTTATAGTAGTTTTTATTGCATCTTGCCATCTGTTCCTCAAATTGCTTTTGGCTAGCCTTGTCCTGCTTTTACATCTAGCCTTCCAGCGTGTCCCTCCAAATGAAGGAAGGAGGAGGATGTGTTTTTACTTCCAATAACTTCCTATATATTGTTCTTCAGTCATTACAACTTACTTCCAGTACAGCTTTCTGACAGATGGTAGGCATTTTCTAGAAACTTCCAGCACGGGGTTTCAAAACAGTTGCCATTTTTCTGGCAAAGATTACATTCATCTAGCTACTCCTTCTATTCTTAAACAGAATTCTGCATTTTATACAGTTCTCCATGTCTGTCATGAAGTCTCAGGAAGTGAAACTTTTGTGATAGTGAGGCTTTTGTGGCTCCTGTAATGATGCTGAAGCAAAGCACTGTTACAGCACAACTCTTCAAGAGCAACATTAGAAACCAGGTCCTAGATGCTGCTGAGCACCAAAACAAGAACTACTTTCCTCCTGCACAGAAGATAAAGATTTCAAGGATGAACAAATTGTTCTTGGGTAAAAAATGAATCTAAATGCAGGAGGCAGAAGAATGCGAAAAAATGGACATTACAAGCACTTCTGAGAAAGACAAGCATGTTCCAAGACATCCATCCCCCCTCTAAACAGCAACCCTTTAAGGTCAGAATCATAGAACTTGATAAAGGGGTTTTTTTTTGAATAGACATTCATAACATTTCTAAATATCTCTTACAGCCCAGCAATCAGAATTCATTCCCTAGGAGGAAGAAAAAAATCTGTTTTGACTCAGTGAATAAAGAACAGTTTTCCCCATTGGCACAGACTCCCCAGCAATTGGAAGGAACAGTCAGTATCTGACAGTAAATGCTTTGAAGGTGTCCCACTTGCTGCCTCTCTTGAATAGGAGATTCCCAGTCAAGAGGAGATGCCAGGGAAGGCTGTTGAATTAGCCTCTCTGCTTACTGAGAACCTACAAAGCAACAGCAATTTGTTGGATGGAACGTTCTGAGCCCAGAAGGCCCTGTGGTAATGATGGCAACAAGCACAGAGAGTCTGATGGGCATAGAATAAAAGTAAATTGAGCCCACAGCTGGTGATGCTGGCAAACACACAACAGAGCTGTGATCCCAACAGATGTTCCTAGAAATTCTTTTATGATTCAAATTCAAATTTCCTAAGTAAAACGCTTTAAAGAACCAGGACAAGAAGAAACTCAACAATACTGAAAAAGAAATATGCTCATCTAGTCACTGTGTAGGGAACTTGAGGAGCAGCACCCCAAAGCTCAAAGGCCAACCTAGGCCAAAGGTGGCCACCCCTGGTCTTGCCTCATGTCACCCCTGGATGGAGAGGGAAAAGGTGAAAGTCCAAGACCAGTCAAGTATGAGCTGAGCTATCTTCCTGTGTCAGCCAAGGACAAAACAAGATTACATTTCCAGGCATATCAGCATTCCTGTAGAGAGTACTTGTGGGGTTGCTCCTTCTGAGAGAGCACTGGAGACCAAGACAGTGCAGACTCAGGCTCACAGCTCCCTGGATGGTGTGACCACCTCTGCACAGCTGTCAGCCACAGGGCACTGAAGGCCCCACAAGGTTTCTCTACATGGTCAAGACAACAGGACGGTTAGGCAGAAAACTTTATTAATGCACTCCCAAAGACAAAATAACCTTCTGCATCAACAACAAGCATTCACACCCTCTGGAATAGCAGAAACCTCCAAGAAAACTTAAAAATAACTACAAAGCAAATGCATCATGTTATTGATTCTTCCTTCTCCTCTTCATCTTTCACCGTAATTTTAGTTCTTCCTTCCAAACTAGTGGAATAAGCCATAAGAAAATGCAGCAAAAATGACACCCAAATTAATCCGTAGTGGTAAGGAAAACAAAGACCATGTTACATTTAGCCATCAGCTATCCCAGGAAAAATCTTACTGCATGTCACACACCAACATATCTATGAGCAGTCACCTACCAGAAGATTGAAGCCATGCTTGAATTTTTGGAAACAATCAACAAATTCATCTGGAGGTGGTGGTTTTGCACGGAGAGTGAGAACTCCCTCTGGTGAACAAAATGAGATTTTTATGTACTCATTTATACATATATAACTTCCACCAATATTTCAGATATAGCAAACATGTACATACATAATAAATCTACCAACTCACAGAATTTTCTAAATATAGAACCAGAGCAGTGAGCATATTCTGTGGTCACATCTCTATTTAGTCACTTCCCGCTGCCTTCAAGTAAATGGTTTTCATAGGTTTCCATCTAAGAATACACTCCATAGGAATTTATTTGCTCAAAGTGAAAAAAATTACCACACTGATAAAAAAGCAACACAAAGACACATTTGAAAGCTACTTCAGTGATCCTTAGAGAAACTGAATTATGTGCAGTGAGAACTCCTACCTCCAGGTCCTTTCTTTTTACTTTTCTTAGTTTTCTTTCTCTTTGAAAGTTCAGCAAATGCTTCAGCAGCTTTTTGAAGTTTGGTAACAAAATACTCTATGTCATCCAAAATATGGTTCAGAATTTGCTGTGGAAGAAAAGCAACAGTTTCTCTACAGAATATGTAGCAGAAGTACTCCAGAAATTGAAACATCCAGATCTCTCACACATCAACAGCTTCCTTGAAACAAATGCCATGCTAGAACAATCCATATTCAGATTCATTGTGTTCTTAACTTTACATACCTGTAAAGCATTTAAAATCTTCTCTTTTTAAAAGCTTAGGGTCTCTGGACTCCTTTAAAGTATGATCAACAAAATTATTAAGTTCAGATTGCAATTACACAATTTCTTCCCACATTACATTCTCTCTCACAGCACATGAAAAAAATTTGAATGGACAGCATTATCCTAAAGGGTATAACTTCATAATCTCCTTAACTAGTAAGTGTTAAGCTATTTGGTGAAGTTCCCTACAAATTAAGCTATTTGTAGAGAAATACTCTTCGAAGAATTGATTTTGAAGAGCAAATAGACAAGAATGAATGAGACTAAGGGGAAAACACATTGACACCAATTCAGCAGGTCCCAACATGCTTTTCTCAAGACCCTCTGATGTTGCTGAGACTGGAAAAGTTACAACTGACAAATGGGACCATATTTGATCTCACAGACACCCAGTGTTGTTGCTCATAGGCAAGAAAACTTTAGGTTAGAAATAAACATGGTGCACCTCTCTTCAGAAGTGATCATGTTTATTTTTTAGATATTACACATATTCAAGTCCCACTAAACTGATGGAATTTTTTTACTCCTTATATAGTTTGCTAAAATTGGTCTATTGCTCAAAATCACAATTTGTATTTCTAGCTCTTTACAGCAGAAAAGTTTATATCACATTCAATGTGTTGTCATTCCCCCATCTCTTTTTCTGTTTAAAGACCAACATTAAGAAAAGGAACTACTACCTATTCATTTTTAGATCTACCACACAAGCAGAGGCTGTCTGGAAAGCTTTTTTCTCCAGAACTGAATTTACTATGTGGGAAAAGTCTTCTCACCAAGTAGAGCTGCAAAATTTAACAGACATTAAGCAACATCATTTGTACTTTCTCACTTACAACATCTCTGTCAATCCTGGCCGCCATCATCTCTGCTGTTTCTTCATGTTCATGGTATTGTCTGTGTTTTTCAACTGCAATAAAGGGAAGAAGAGAACAAGACAACCATATATGTGGAATTAGTATATTAGTACAGAACACTTTCTATATAGCCTATGCTTTAAACCATAGAACTGTAAGAAAAAGATGGACAAAACTGTTTGTATCATTCACTTTGCAAGGACTCCACATAACCTGAAAATCCTGTACCCTAATGCCTTATCCTGGTAAGTCTCACAAAGAAGCTAAGTCTGTGCTTTCAGTCAATTTAACTGCATAAATGAAGTTAACCACAGAAGTTGAAAACCAAAAAATTTCAGCACAAAGTGGTAGACTATAAATACAATGTAATTAGGAATCACCCTGTTTTGCAAAATATCCTTAAAGCTTCTCCAGCAGAAGTAAGCAAGAAAGAGCGCAGCCATGACTTTGAAGACAATTTTGATGTAAAAGGCAATTAGCAAAAAGGAATGCCAGTTCTGGTAACATCGAAATGGGAGGTTATGATGTGATAGAACCAGTGCTTACAAGTAACAATGGAGAGTCATTGACTTTTGTTTGAAAACAACAAGGGTGAACATTTTGAGAAATTATAAGTTTTGTGTTTTTAGAAAAGATCTGCATGAGTAGAATAAAAGGAACTGCAGGAACTCAGATCCACAACTGGTCTGGCATGACACCTGACAAACTAATGAAACTTTTCTGAGGTGAAAAGTCAAGAAGAACAGGTTAGCCATTATTCAAGATAGATGTAATTCTGCAGATACATAGATTAAATAATTCTTAACGCTTCAGTTTGCTCTGAGCATTTTCAGCTGTTTTCTTTGCATAGTTGTGAACCTTGTTAAGTAATACAGATATAATTTAATAAACCAAAAATAATAAAGACTTCAAGATCTTCTAATTCTACAGTTTTGGTATCTATTATTAAGGAACCCAAACAAACAAACCATCTGGGACCTCACCTTAACCTTATCAGTCTGTTTTATAGAAGAAGCTTTATTCTTTCTGAAGAACTTTTTTTAAAGAAATCTGATCAAAATATGTTTCCCTTAGAGATGTAAAAAACCCACCAACAACCACCAAACAAAACCAATCCAAACTAACTGGGAATGCTACAGCATTTCTTGGGTACAGCTTTAAAAAATAACTTAAAAAAATAAAAAGAACCAGTTTAGCCATATAGACTGATATGGTAACATAAATGTATTATAAATAAATAATGCTCAAGTCACCTTTTAATAACTGATTATAGTTTTTAGTTGTCCAAAATATGTGGCCTACGCTCTCCATATTACTGAAGAGAGCATCATTAGGTGACTACAGTTATGAAAGTACTGTTTTCTGTAAATGCTACCACGTTCATAAAGAAGCCCAGGTTAAAATCAGTAGCCCACACCCCCACCCAGCTAAGCACAAGTAAAAGCAGCTCTGAACAGAAATTCAGAAAATGGATACGTGCAAGTAAATGACAAGTCAGATTATGACAGTCAGATCTTATTCCCCAGATCAGGGGACAGTGGCCTGGGGCACTGCAAACTAGACTCAGAGAATAATCACATCTGCTCTCAGCGAGGGCAGAGGGCTGACCTTGTACAACCATTTCTGTATCCAGTTACTGTAATCTCTATGAAAGCGGTCTTTCCAAATAATTTTTGTTCTTACCAAGCACCACAAAAATCCACTGCCCAGAACAGCTGTTTGCCACCCCTCTGTGTGGCAGCGGGCACCCAGGGATACTCACAGTCGCCCTGCTCAGCGGCCCACGCAGACCACGCTGCCACGCGGCTCCGCACGTCCACCTGCGTGATGGTCCCCGGCGGCACCGGGGCCGGTGCCCGTGGCGGAGGAGGGATGGCGCTGTCAGCTTTGGAGATCATTCTAGAGGGAGAGGAGAGAGCCCACAAGGGACACTTGAAGGAAAAACGTTCTGTTCTCCAGTGCCTAATCAGGGAAGACATGAGGACCTCTTCTACTGCAGACCATACTGGGGACTTGCCAAGTAAGCACTACTCCAGACCAGGATGTGTAAATGCGCTAAACACGGCAGGAAACCCACTCCATGACGGGGTTAGCAAACCTCCGTCACCTGAGACATCCCCCGCAGTGATAAAGAACATGATGAGACCTGTCAGTTTACATGGGTAAACTCAGTGGTTTGGGTTAAGGAGGTGGCATTTTTACCCCATATAGAGTCGTACTGCCTGGACTTGCCTTTTGTGTGAAAGAAAATTAGAAGATTAGAAGCTACCTTTCAGGCATCACAAGTATTTAGTCCCTAAATCTGAGCAGTCGTCAAACACCTTTTTCTAAAAACTTAACCATCAAAAACCACTTTACTGGATGATTTTCATTTTGTAACAGGGACCTATTCATCCTGCCTTGATACAAACGTATCAATGTTCCCACATGCAATTTTCCACTTTTCCTGTTCTTACTGTCATTTAAAATATCATAAAAAGGTCTTTGAAGCCATTCTGCAGCTTGATACCAAGAGACAATAAAATTCCAACAGCTCCTGTCATACAGATCCACACCCCCCCCCCCTTTCCCACACCTCTGTTTAAAAGCAAGATCTTCACCTTGAATTCATCTCTTTATAATCCCATCTCATTCACGGCATTCAACAAGACCACCATAAAATGTCAGATGCTGCTTGTTCTTTCAACAGTGAACAACAACAACAACAAAGTATTTCCTTTGCCCTTCCTTCCTCCAGTGCCCTTTCACTTGTCAGTAACCTTGCAGCAACTCGACAATGTCACGTCAGGCAGGAGGGTCCCTCTCTGTGACCCAGTGCCAGCAGGCAAATGACATGACAGGGAGTAACCAGCACGAAGCTGCCACACACGCATGACCTCTTGGCCTCACAGCCCTCAGAGACTGATACCTCGGATTATTTGTCCCAACAGATGTACTGACCTACATTCTTTTCCCAATTAAATCCCATCAGTGTCCCAGCACATCCAGTGTGTTTGAATCCCTCTGGATTGCCTCTTTGTGCTCATACCTGTTTGCTACGGTCCCACAAAGAGTAAAGTCTACTTATCTGATTTTAAAAATGCAGATAAAGCTAGACATAGTTCAGTTTTTGCTTTATTTTTATAGGAGTGTCCCTTACTCCAGGAAAATTTCGTAAGTTGCACATCAGAATTTATCAGAGAGTCAAAACTGTTATAAACTCATTCACATACTGGTGGCAATTTTACTTAATGGTTTTTGTCCAGCAGAGACTTCTCTATCTGAAAAAAATGTAAATAATATCAAGAGATACTATCAGGATGCAGCTATATACTAACATTCCAACTACTACCATCACCATTTAGTATCTAATATATTTGTGCCCTTGTTTTTATGCCTCTGTTTGCTACCTCTCACTTCTGTATTAATCTTGTCTGACCCAGTAGATTCTTTCCCCCACATTTTCCAACTGGCAAAGAAGCTTTTGCTACCAGGGAAACAAGAAGTCTTCAGCATCATTAAACAGGCAGGCAGGAAAATTATTCAGTCTTCAATTGCTGCTTGAACATTTTCAGATCCCAAAACCTTTTAGCATAATCTTACTTACTTGGAGTTATGGGGCATTTATGTTTTTAATTCAAATTCTGAACTACTTGATCCTTATGCAGAACTGAGACACGCAATGCCATCCTCTGGCAAGTGTTATTGATCTCAGCTGTTCCCATCACTAAGGTGGAATTGGGAAAGGTAAGAGTGACACTATAAATTGTGACACTATAAATTGAGAGAACATGAGAAAATTATTAAAACAAGACCTCTACATAGGGCTTTGGAATTATATTATTAAGTCTAAAAAAACCCAAACCAAAGCAATAAAAACCCAAAATACAGCAGGCAAACCTGGAGAGGTCAGGACACTGAATGGTGTCACACTATTTGGTTCTATACACTGTCAAGAAGTTAGGTTTTTACCTCAGTGTTTCAAGCCTCTTCTTTTGTTTCCCACTTTTGCTGTCACTGATTGCACTTTCAATATCTTCATGAATAAAGCTAGCCTAAGGAGACAGAAGCAGAAACCATCAGGTATTGTCTAGAGTACCCAGGTATAGGAAATAAATATTTCTTCATGCACTTTCTGTATAGCACCTTTAGATTAGAGAATACCTTACCAAATCACGTTTATTTTAAAGTTCTGGGACAAATTATTTTACACATAAGCAGAACAAACAACAAAATAAAGCCTGGGAGTTGGTATTTTTGTCACCACTCCAATCTCAAGCATGATCATTAGACAAGAACATAATCTAGATACCAAATTTGTCTGAACAGCTGTAATTATCTAACCTCAACCATTATTGCATAAGCTGCTTTTTCGCTCTGCATATATAATTTTTGGTTGTCTCAAGTATTTTGTTTATACTTTAAAAACCCCAAATCTACTATATATAGAAGCAACAAAACTACTATAGATAGTTGCAACATAATTAGAAAAGTAACTCATTATACAATTTCCTTTCAGAAATAATGATAGCTTCCAATTTCTCTTTGATGTAACAGAAGACTAATTTTTCAGAACATTCCCTAATCTGTGGATTCCCGCCCCTCCATAACTGCAGAATGCCTCCACCAGTGGCCCACAAGTGTAATTTTGATGCATGTCTAAAGCATTATTTTAATAGATCTTGCATGAAATAGGTCATGGCTTCTCGTAGGATTTAGAATGCTCTGTTACATGTCTTCAGCTGACAAATTAATTTCCTGCAAAGGCTGTCAAAGCCCAAATCTGTCAGTGTCTGGCTCACTCTACAAGGACGGTGTCTTTCCTAGTACCCCAATAATGCATAAGATTATGTAACTTTTTGGAAGGAATATGTAATTGTAACTTCTGATAGGATCAGAAGATGTTGTTAAATTTAGGATCCAAAGGGATTAAAGGACTTCTCAGGCTATAATGAATTGCACTACAGAATATTTATAAGGGATACCTTAAGATTACAGAATTAATAGAAAATCTTTAGAGGATCAGAGGAACTTAAACTCAGAAGAATTCCATTAATCTAGTAGTCTTAGATATTTATTATTTAAAATTTTTCTTGTTTAGAAAATATTGAATGCCCCAAATAGTACTGATTTTAACTAATTTTTGTTGCAGCAGCTCCTGCAGTTCATGGTAACTTCTAATCGAAAGCAGGAAAAAGCCAATGGAGAAAGACCTAAACTTTTAAAACCAGACAAGTGGCATGGGTAAGGAAAAAAAACCCAGGGTGTGGTCAGAGACTCAATCAATACCTCAGAAGAAAGGGAGATCCTGGACTTCCAAGTCATGCTTATGTACTCTACTTTTCTATTTGTAAAAAGAGACTACCTCTACATTCTGGGAAGCTGAGTCCAAACAGACCCTAAAAGGGATCCCTGCATTATTTAACATAACGCCACCTGAACTTCTGACAGGATCCCACTTTCCACTGGAACAGCAAATTCTACGCAACAAATCACACAATTAGCCAGTCATCTTCACACCACCCTCATTATACCAATTTCAAAACAGTTGCACAGTGTGATTTAGCAATCTGTTGTTTCAAGAGAATGATACAAACCACTACAAAGGAATTAAGAAATCCCCATGAAATTATCCATTTGAATTTAAAAGAAATGCCTATTACACAGAATAACTAATTAAGAAATTAAAATTTATAACACTGAAAATAAAGAAGTATTGCAGAATATGTTAAAAAAATAATTTACACTTGAAGATAATATTTTAATCAGAGACAATCAAATCTCTTTCCTTGTTTTGCCCCTCCTGCAAATAATATTTTGCCTTTCACAATCTCTTCAGCAGAGCAGAGATGAAGAGAGGTGAGAATATAGAGAACATTTAATAGTTCAGCAACAAAAAGAGAAAAATAAAAGGGGAAAAACTAGGTGAGACTCAGGGTTCGTATGAGTTCATTGCAGACTATAAGATAAATTTGAGATAACGCAAACTATTTTACACTGCTCTTTTCAGAAGTGTGAATGCAAACCATAGACATTTTTCAGAGCTTTACACATTTGCAAACCTAAATTAACAGCTATGGAGACCAAGAATCAGTATTTACAGTAAGGATGTATTTGAACATGCACTAAGGATTCAGCCTACAAACTAGATCACTCTCTTACGTACTACACTACATTTACTACATTACTAATATGCTGTAGATAGTGTTGATAAGTGCATTAAACTTATGGCATATTAATAAGAATAAAAGTACAGAATTGTTTTCTATGAATCAGCTCATTTAGCTTTATCCACTGTACTTGTCAATTCATAAAATCTCCACTATTCAAATAAGTCATAGCAGATCTCTGTTATTGTCTTACCTTAATTTCATCACATTGGAAAAGATGCAAATCAGGCTTGTTTTGGGTTGGTTCTTTACATACCAATGCAAGAATTGAATTGTAATTGCATGCATTCATCACAGCTTGGCAATGCTGAATTGTGCTTAAAGGAAAATTCTCCAGTTCATTCTGCCAGAAAAGAAAAAAAAAAAAGCAAACACAAAACACCACCTTACTATACAGTTCCTGATCTCAGAAAAGCTGCATGAGTTAAAAAGGGGAAGTGATAATAAGCTAATTAAAGTCCTCAATCCCACATACATCATTTTTCTGCTGCTCCCTTTTTCTTTCTCTCTGAAAATGAGACTGTCACTCACAGATCTTACCTTTGATTCCAAGTCCACCAAACTGACAGCTTTGTCATCCACTTGAAGAATCATATCTTGAGTCCACACTTTGCCTTTGGCATCCAACAATTTCAGCTTTCTTATTCCATCATCTACTGTAATCATTGCCTCTTTTCGGTCCAGAACAAACGTGGTCAAGTGCTAGTGAACAAAACACACATTTAAAAGAAATTATGATTGCAATTTTCCCTATTGTTCAGGAGTGTCAGTATTCAAATGGCCAGGAAATAGCAATGCAAATTATTCATGAATAAAAGTGCCTTTGTATATGACAGATTCCACCTATAAGACATAAGAAAGGTTGTTTAGTCCGTAATGCCATTTTAAGTCAACCGATTTCTGTAGCTCGCTGTTTGTCATCCTCTGTCATTTCCTCACTAGGGTAAGCGGTTAGACCTGAAGGCATATTCTGACATCTTTGAGGTATCAAAGCTAGAATTAAACCGTGAGTTTTAATTAGCTTTCTTGAGGAGTGAAAACCTGTCACTCTTGGCAAGCTGAATTCAGGAGGTGCCAGCAGAAGCTTCCCAGAAACACACAATTCACCTCCACCTTGGCCTGGAGTGTCCTCACCTCTTCCAGGGCTGCCAGCTAGTGTGCTGATGGCAACCAGGATGGGCTTGCATCTAACTGGGGTGCCTTATGGACAGTCATGTTATTGTGGAATACAGTAGAAATGTAGTATAGTAACTACTTTTGTCCACCATCAACTTGGAATATTCTCCAGATTCAATTAATGGTCTAGAAACTAAACACTACTTCACAAACATCACCTCAGTTAGCTTCCCTGTTGTTACAGAGGTGGTAATTTCTCCTTCAACATGCCAGCCATGCAAGAAACCCCTCAAAATTGTTTAATTTTATTCAAGCATAAATCCAACTTCACATTCTTATTGAAGATCTGATAACACTCATTCATGCTGAACCAAGTTTAATATATGCCTGTACATCTGTTCTCTAAGTCTGAAAACTAACTAAATAAATAAAATTAACTGTGCTTTCTTCTATTACAGGATAATGGCACTTAGTAATTACAGAGAGGAAGGTAGGTGTAAATTGCATATAATCAAAGTATTTAAAAGAAATGAAGTGAAAAGAACTCTCTACTGGCTGCTCACACAGGAATGCTTAGACTCCAGATGCAAGTACTAATTGTTATGCCAGTACAGGACCAAAACTGTTATAGAGAAACCGAAGAAAAATAGGCAATAAGAAGCAGCACACATACTCATTTGCAAGCTGACCATAAGACTGAAGCACTTGAAATTAAGACTCTTCTGCATATGATCTCACAATTTACAGCTGGTTTAAAACCCAGCAAAAAGCTGCTGAGAATACATGGTAATTGCAAGACTTGGCTTAACCCATGACATTGGCCTGATGGCAGTAGGACAAAGTTTGAGCCCAAGTAAGACTACAAAATGAGACGCTGCATTCAAAAGTGCTTAACAGGCTACATATAGGCTCTCAGGCTTACTTTGCAGAATATTTCAAATGTACCTATTCCTCGATAAAATATGACAGCAGCGTGCAGTAATTCTGCAAAGCAAAGGCAGCAAGTACGTACTTTGCACTTCATACTGGGGAAGAATCTGTGCAGGCAGAATATTTAACTACTATATATTAGACTAACTGGGGCTTTTAGGGGTTAATGCTCAGCTCTTTAAGAATACTCTAATACCTCTGCTGATTATATCTAATCAAAGTATTAGTTTTAAATATCATCCAGTGTGCCTTGCCAACAGCATGGCATTATTCAGCTCTGCCTCATCTCTGTAACAAGCCAGGTTCAGAGACAGGGCAGCATAACACGTTGAATTGATACCCCATTGAGAAGTCCTGTCCGTTTGCCAAACTACACACAACTTTGCTTACATTCTTCTGTATCTAAAATTTCAGCTCATTATGGCAAAGCTATAGAATTTGAGACATTTCACTGTTATCTGTTCTGAAGTGACCTCAGGCTGGCAGGATATTTTGGAAGCTGTATGTGCCTTCAAGCACATGTATCCTCAAAAATCATGTAAGCAAAAGAAGCTGCACATAACTGAAAGCTGTAATTGGTATATCACTCCTCATCTCACCTCTACGTGATACTGTGACGTTTCGGATATGCTGCTGGCACTGTCCCGTGCATAACTCTTTCTTTGTTCTAGAGATGGGAGGAAAAGAAAGAATAATTATTCATTTAATTTCTTATCCTTATGTTTTGACTGTTTCTCAGAGATACTTTAGACAAGCTGTGGATATGAGAACAGGAGATAAGCTGCGGTTAATTTCTGTATTTCAACAGAAAATACCTCCACCCCCATACAGTCCAGCACAAGGACCATTCTTACATCAACAATGTTAACAGAAAGCTGGTGGGTGCAAACAAAAGCCAGTTATCTCATCCCAGTGAGTCAGGACACTGGAGGGGATCAGTGTTCTGACTGAAAACACTTTGTTGGGAAGCCTGATTATGAAAATCATTGGCTTGCCATTTCAATAGCAATATAATAACAAGCATCAGGCTTACTACATCTGTATGAATATCCTTGAAAGCAGAAGTATTTTCTGATATATATGTATACTTATGTTAAATCTGCAAAACAACAAAGCCACACACAAAAACAACCTGACTCATCCTTTATTTCTTCATAAAGTATTCAATTCGATGAATTAATAATGCAGAAATATGCATGGAAATATACATATACACACCAAAATATCTCTAAACAGAAATACTTATCAGCAAGACACAATGCTGCAAAATCAGAAATATCATTTGCCTTTTACTCAATACAATAGGTTAATATTGAACCAGGAGAGGAGGGAAGGGGAAAAGCAAGATGAAAATACAACACGGACCCATACCACAAAATAATGAACTTAGATGAATGCTGAAGAAGACTTTTCAACTTATGTGGGAAAAAAATGAATGCAACATTTGGAAGGCTTGGGGTTTTTTTCACTACAACCATTAAAGTGCCTGATCTGGAACACCAGGAGCTTTGTTTTGGGAAAGTCAGTAGGTAACATGGCCAATAGAGGTCTACAGAAACCCTGCAGGTAGGCATTTCTTTGATTTCTGACTTTCAATTAAAATAGGCAGTTTGATTTTGTTCAGAAGCAAAGTACCTGATCTACATAGAAAATACATCAATTTAATCATACCTGGAGTACTTGGAGGTAAAATGAAAGTGTGTGATTTTGTTGACAGGAAGCTTTAAGTTACTTTTCCCAAAATAAATAAAAAGAAAGCTAAATATTACCAAGTGCATGATCTGTGACATACAGAGACCTGCAGTGAGGACACCATAAAAGCCACACTGCAAAAGTCTCTTCTGTGACCAGGGTTCCTTCATACAGGAATTCCAGATGCTGACAAAGACAGCAGTGCCCTCCTTTTCAGACATCACTTGTAGAAGCATTTGTCACCTTTTATAAACATACCCTTATCTCTCCCCTTCTCAAGGAAAGCAAACTTCCACAAGAAACAATGCATTTTCTGAAATATATCACTGACTTGAAGACCCTCTCCCACGGTGAAAAGCACCACTCCTGCAACAGAGCCATCCTGCTCCTGTACAGCAGCTACTCAGCTTCTTTTAGAAAGAGAAGTGTGCAGTGCAAACACTCAAATTCAAGAACACAGATTATCAGAATTTTCAGCTAGATGTGAGGATATTTCAAAACAGGTATCTTACTTTCACTAGCCATTATTCTGAAATCCCAAGGCAGAGGATCATCATTGATTCCAACTGTAACTACTATTTCTGCTTTTGCAGCATATTAGTTAATTTTTTTGTTAGTTGATTGTCTTTTTAACCACAACAGACACACACACACATGCACACCAGTCAGTAGAGCAGTACTGTCTGATTTGCTACCTTTCTTTTTTTGTTTGGATGATGATCTGAAGAAGTAAAGTCCATCTGTTCCTAACAAAACAAGGGGATTAAAAAGTAGTATCTAGTTTAATCCCATAGAATTATTTACAGCTTTAAGGGGATCAGTTAACAGCTATGAACTGTAAATGCTAGTTAAATGCTGTCCAGTAAGAACATATGCTTTCTAAAAAAAAGGACCCTTGTTTCAATTAACATTGCATCAAATATTCAGTTTTGACTGTTATTATCTTCTTTCAGGTGAAAAAAATATAACTTTTATTCTATTTAACAACAGTAAGAAAGTTTACATCCACTGTAAGATTTATAAATGCTGCAAACAATAATAGCTGGAGTTATTTTAAATAAAGAAAGTCTGGCATATGTAGAGGCTCCAAAGGAATTAAAAAGCAGAGAGTAAGTGTTGCAAGAGATTCCTTATTCTGCTTCACATAAATTTTGTCCTGCAATAAGACAGGAATTCCAAAACCATTTGTAATACTGATTAACACATCTTCTTCCACAGAGCAGCACAACATTCACAATCACACATGATAGAAAGGTTTTCAACCCACTATGCCATGATGAGAAACAAGAGTGTTTATAGAAGAGAGAGAGCTTTCTGAATGTTAATAAAATCTGTGGTTGCCTACACTTGAGAGCCAAGGACAGCCCCTCAAGTTTTGCTTTATTAATTATAACATAATGGTCACAAGAACTTCAATAAAATTTCCAAATAACAGAAGTCAATCAGTGTTTGTGTTAATAAACAAGCATGGATACAACAACTGACAGTCCATAGTGAGATCAACTCCAATTTACCAATTTATTTCTTTCATGCAGGTAGAATAAGTATTAGAACCTGCTAGAGACCTGAGTTATCATTTAGAGTAGAACAGAATATTTCAGTTAAATCATCCAGTCCAACTGCCTCACCACTTCAGGGCTGGCCAAAAGCCACAGCATGTTATTAAGGGCACTGTCCAAATGCCTGTTAAACACTGACAAGCTTGGGGCATCAACCACCATTTCTTGTCATCCTGTAGGCCCTTCTACCAAAAAAACACTATTGGGCACTGGAACAGGCTCCCCAGGGAAGGTCACAGCACTAAGCCTGACAGAGTTCAAGAAGTGTTTGGATCATACTCTCAGGCACATGGTGTGAGTGTGACTCTTGGAGTATCCTGTGCAGGGCCAGGAGTTGGACTCAGTGATCCTGGTGGGTTCCTTCCAACTCAGGGTATACTCTGGTTCTTGGATGAGGTAAAAATGAAAAGGAAATAAGAAAAGACCGGCATCTAGAATGCGTCCCCTCTCCCATGGTTTTTTGCTGGTAGCTCAAAATCAAATCTCAAACTCTGCTTTCTCCTAGTGCCTGGCTCCTGTCCCAGATTCTACCTAAACCCTCCATAAGTTCTCATCTTGCCATCAGAAAGAACACAAACCCCCTCCTGCTGATGTGCTCCACTGCCCTGGACTTCTAGGAAAATTGATATAAGCCTGCAAACCTGTTCTCTGTCCTCATCTCTAGATGACATAAGAGACTGCCTGCTCCTTCCTACAACACTTCTGTGTTTCCATTTCCAAGTCACAGATATATCTGAGCACATGACCCTCACAGTCTTTTTCATCCATATACAACTACTTCTTTTCCTACAGAGTTGCCCATTGCCCTTCTTCTGAAAATGTAGCTTCTGTCTCTCAACTCATTCACATATCAAAGTGACAGATTGTTATCTATCAATAATAATCTGACTGCTTTTACAGAAACCCTGAAACATCTCCTGACTTATTACAGTATCTTCAAATGCAAGCAACACATACCTTAATATTGAAAATGAGCAACAGAAATTGTAGATGCACTGAAGGTACCGGGTCTTGCTAGGATGAAGTTAATTTTGGATCTGTGACCAAAACAGTCTTGATAACATAAGGATGTTTTAGCTGCTGCTGAAGGGCCTCCTCTATTTCTCACTCTGCTGCCCCAGCGAGTGGGCTGGGGGTGCACAAGAGGCTGGGAGGGGACACACCTGGGACAGCTGATCCCATCTGACCACATTGTACAGTGTCATGATCACCAATAAAACTGGCAGGTAGTCTTTCCAAAAAGTTCTTGCCCACACAGTCTGGGCATTGGTCTGTTTGTGGGACGAGACAGGGGGAATGAGCAAGCAAATGGGTAGGTCCTCAATTGCTGGCTGGGGTCAATCTCTGACACTAAAAACAAATTAATGATTTGTATGTTCTGTTTCACTCTCCTCCCAATCAATCTGAGCCTCTCACAGGTCCCTTCGTGCATGAAGAGGCTATTAAAGCTGTTTTCACTATTAAAGTGAAATACAACAGAGACTTCCAGATATGATGTATGAAAATATCAAAGGATGAATAAAACTACCCAAACTATTGAGGTTTTTTCTATATACTCTACTTACTGCAGCTCTTACATTCACTACTTAGAATACACCGCAACCTCAATACCACAGTTAGCTCAAACCCTGCTGATATGTTGTACACCATTTACCTAAAGGATTTTCCCTCTGGTAAAAGAAAAAAAAATAAAAATCAATGAATCATGGCAGAAGATACTTAAATTAAATTCTTAATCACAATCTATAGCAAATGCAATCCAGGGGAATTTGAGTTAAAATCTCTCACAACACAATGACAATAAACTTAAAAGCAGCACATAAGTCCTGAATATAAGATCTACCAACTACTAAAACTTCCAAAGGAACAGAAACATTGATCCACAGAAACTAGTACTTTTTCCACTGTTTGATGGGGACAGATGATACTGCTATTCATGTTCTGTGAAGTTACTGAATTCACCAATCATCAGGAACAGACCGTGTTTCTGTTTTCAAAAACATGTTAAAAGGTACTGATTTTATACCATTTTTGAAAGCACCTACAACACCAGAAAATAAAAGGCAACCAAAGACTTTTAGCCAAGTCAAAAATATTACTAGACAGAATATGACACAGATAAATAGGACTGAAGATTGCCATCACTCATTTCGGTCCTTGCCCCACTACACCAAGAACTCTTGAGCTCTCACAGTTATTTCTGTGAAGGACCATTTCATACTTTGGAAAGACAACTATTCCACAGTTTCAGACAAAACCAACAGTACTGCCCAGGGTCCACTGAGGCAGAGCTATGAACAGACCTTGACATAGCTGGAGTCCTGTCTCACCCATTTTCCAACTGGAAGAGGGTGCAGCAATATGGTAAATTACAAAGTTGCTTAATAAACTCTACCACAGCCTGACTCTGTGCCACTGTCCAGAAGACCACAGCAAGTCTTTATCTAGGTAGGGAAAATTCTTACCAGGAGCAAAAGATCTCAGGCTGTGTCTTAACATGACCCGAAGCACGGGTAGTGCTGGTATGGCTATATTTAGGCACAGTAAATTTTCAGTTTCTAAAAGACAAGTGAGGAATATTGCCTAGACTTCCACTGATGTCTTGCAAATATTTGCACAGGTCAGGCGTAATAAAGGTTATCAATGCTATGGTTATGATAATACAAAGAAGGGTAAAGGTAGATCTTCATCCTTCCCTTTAACCTTCCATACCCTTCCATAGCCAAACAGTGTACAAAGAGACAGAGCTCTGTGATGGCAATCCACATGGACATCGAATCAGTCCCCTTCACAAGCTGTCCTGAGAATCCAGAAGTAACAGTACAAATTATTACAACACATCATCAAGCAGAAAAGCCCAACACTTAGTTTACTACCATGTATCTGCACTGGACCGATTGTTGACAGTCCTTTCCTGCAGCAGCTGGAAAAACTCAGCGCGAGACAGAGCAAAGTGCAGGAGACGTGACTGGAACATCCAGGCAGAAAGGTCAAAACTTGAGTTCAAAACAAATCTCATTTTCAGAGAAGTAAACACTATCGTTTTCAGAGATTTATAACATTATGGCTGTGTAGAACTAGCTGTCAAAGAAAGTGTGTTGTTTGGAAGTCAATTGTCAATTTAATTAATTTGACTATCAAACAATACAAGCATGTTACCTGGATAGCTTCTTTCAATGGACTCATTTACCTTGTCTAACGTTCTGCTTGTGATTCCCCTGAATTTGTTACACTACAGTTCTTGCTCTGAATGAGGTATTTGAACAATGCAAAAATAACAGGCAATTTCACTTCTAGCACCTAATCACAGCTATGAGAATATAAACACAGTGTACAAAACAGTCTTTTCTGATGCGGTGTGAAGACAATTTTAGCAGCATCTTTCAATTCTATCCTGTAAAATAATCCAACAATTTGGAGTGAGCCACTAGCTCGCTCCTCCTGGGGAGTGAGGCTGCTCCACACTGTGTCACTCGCTGGCAAACCCCCAGCACAGCCCTGAAATGACACTGCAACATCTCCCCACAAAGCAGAGCTGCTGAAGACAGATGGAGAAGCCAATGCTTGAACAACAGATGACAGTACAAGCCAAAACCCATTTCAGATGGAAAGATCAGGAAGTAAATTATGAAATAAGCCCTATAAGAATGTGCAGGGGACACCTTCCCTCCCAGCTCAGAGGGAGATTCATTGCGCAAGTAGAAAACAGTTCATTTCAGGAAGGAAGTAAGTGAAAACAAAGGGATCATTTGACACAGGACAAAAGGCAATTGCAAGGAAGTTTTTGCTATCAGATAGCCCCATCAGAGATAGTGATGGCTCCGGTCTAGTTTTTAACTGAACTGTGAGTAACACCAATAAAATCCCAGCCTCCTTTCCCATAGCACTGTGGCCAAGCTCCTGTCTGAAGACTAAACAATCATGAATCACCTCAGCACTGAGAGTTAAGAGACAAACTTCAGGACACAAACATGCCTGTGTATATATATATATATGTATATACCCACGAATAATAATAATAATAAGTAGTAGTAGTAGTAGTAGTAGTAATAAGCAGAAGTAATAATAATAATAGTAATAAGTAGTAGTAGTAATAGTAATAAGAAGTAATAATAATTTTAATTTAGTGTTTACAGTGCTTGCAAGAAACTGACTTCAAGATCTAATGGTCAGTTAGGAGCCAAGGTACCATCCTCATTTGCTGATGCGTATGGATAGGCAGCTTAGTCCAAATTCAAAAGTCTTCAAGAAAAGAAGTTAGTCATGGACAAAGCTTGCTGCTAAAATCACATTGTCATGTTTTATCAAAACAAAAAACTAAACTCCATTTCATTTTGCAGTAAAATTATATTTTCCAATATATCACAAGTGAATCTATTAAACACATGAGTTTTATGTATTCACATAAAATATATACATTTAAAATATATGTACATAACATAAAATATAAAAAGAAAGCTAAGATGCCTCCAATCTGCTTTAGAGGATTTCAGTCTCATGACTCTAAAATAAAATATTTTAGTCAATAATTATAAATAAAATACTTTATAATAAGCATTTTAACACATTTTAACAATTCCAGAATCACTCAACTGCTTTCCACCCTCCTTGGGACAGCATGCACAAAAAGCCTTAACACCACAAAGGAAGAAGAAGCAAATGTGGGATGCAGCAGAATAAATAAAAATATAATCGCCCTGAATTTGAGAAAGGTTTTAGGTGTTTTCCTTGTTCTCTCCAGTTCATATATTTGGTGATACTGACAGCCTAATTATTTATGTATATAAAACAGAGCAGAAGCAGTAAAATGTGCAAACTGCACTCTAAAAGCTGTGCCAATATGTATTCACTCAGAACTCCAGTGTAATTGAGTCTTTTACTTCATTCAGTTCCTGGCAACTGCAGCTACAGTTTTGTTACACATCTACCAGCAACAGAAGAGAACCGAGATCAACAATTAATTTTACAGGAGGCACCATGTAGCAGTTACATGGCAAGCATTTTCAATTACTACCTGAAATCAATTAAGTAATTTGGAAGTAAAAGGTCAATTACCATTATATATCACATTTACTCACTTGTCCCCATCTTCTGCTGATATATGACTATCCCATCACATCTGATATGAAAAAGCTCAGAGAGTTATTATTTTAAAAGCCCGCAAAGATTAAAGGACATGGTTGAGACACTTACTGATACTGCTACATGTACTCTTGAAAAATTATGATGATGGCTTAAAATGAAAAAGAAAATCACAACATTCTCATAACATCTCATAAAGAAATAATCTGCTAAGAGTTTTCCGCAAAGTCTCTTGTTTCTGTTACCACCTACTATTTCTGTCAACACTTGCAATCAGTTTGTTGAGTGAACCCACACAGGATGCAGAAATCACTGTTTAAAATGATCAGTTCAGAATTTTCCTCAGTTGCAGTTCCTGCCTTCAGCACTATGTCAAGTGACTGACTTTTGTAGCACACCACTAGAAAATTGTAAATTTAAACTCAGAACAGTTCACATGCAATATCATGTTTAGACTGGATATTTAGGAAAAATGTTTTCACCAAAAGGGTTGTCAAGCACTGGAACAGGCTGCCCAGGGAAATGGCTGGGTCACTACTCCTGGAGGTATTTAGAAGACATGTCCATGTGATGCTTAGGGACACGGTTCAGCGGAGGTCTTGGTAGCACTGGGGTAATGGTTGGACTCAATGATCTTCAAGGTCTTTTCCAACCTAAACAATTCTAAGATTTTAAATCATGTTGCCATCCATGCCTTAACCTCTGAAGTCACTCCCAGCCACCACCCCATCCAAAACAGGAGGGAGAAAAGATCAGTTACTATTTGGCATATTGCAGTTATTAGCCACTGCTCTTTGAGCTTCCCAGTTTAACCTGCAGAAGAGGTGGCAGATGCAACAGGGCAGAGCAGCCTGAGGTGTGAGGGGTCCTGCACAGGACCAGCTTCTCACTGCAATCCTCCTACTTCCAGTCTCATCAGTTGCACTGACTTTCAAAAGAGCATTTAACAACAGACACAGATTTACACAGCAGAACATCTCACAGCCTCATTGCTGCTTCTATTTCCATTACCAGCACAGCTACCAGCAGGATGTATTCACAGTGGAGGAGGATGACCTGAAAATGGTGCAATTTGGCTGGCAAGGAACATGACTACATTCTGCCTCCACAGTGATTTGGCATTAGGCTACAGAGTAGTGTATACAGCCAAGACAAATACCAGCATTTGTAGTTGGTAAATGAAACAGCTTCTAGGGATTTGTAACGTCACATCTGACAGTCACAGAGCCACTTGAAAATAGCACACCAAACAGGACTCCAAATCTGCTACATCAAATCTAATTTCCATTAAATCCTTGTGTCAAAGAAGAATAACACTGTAAATCGCTTTTCTGCTAGCAGGGGATAAAGTTGGGGGAGGCAGGGAGTGGCACAGGTCATGAATCAAACCTAGCACAAGCTAGGCCCCTGAATGCCTTCTGCCTGGTACATACCTTAGCTATAGAATCACTCTCAGTTTTGTGATAAATGCTTTATACATTGCTGCCTTCAAAATGAGCAGGGGGGAGTTCTCTGCTTAGTAAACTGTAAAACTATTTTCTAGTTAGCTTAGTTCATTTTAGTAGGCATAAAACCACTTTCTTTTTTAATTTAGTTGACATAGACACCTATGTGTGTGTACATACACTCTCAGATTAATGTGTGTAAAATATTTCCACCATGACATCACAATCAATATTCAAGCAACAATTTAGCACAGAAGTGCAGAGAATTTTGCTGTCTTACCATAAAGAGCTTTCGCACTTGTTCTTGAGTTCTGCTCCCTCTCTGCCTGAGCAAATGTTGGGGAGCCATAGCCACTGAAAGAAAACATTTCTGATTAAATTCTGTATAGATGTATTTGGTACTGAAAAAAAACTCTCCTTATGTAGGACTACACATACCTCCAACATTAGTAAGAGAGGTAATGGATATTTGTTCTGTACTATGAATACAATGAAGAATGTTTCACTTAGGCTGCAAGCTTTTCTGACCTCTTTTTTTACTGCCATAATACAACAATAATGCACAATCAGGGTGTGGTACACACCATAATGTAAGTAACAAAAATCACTAAATAATTATAATAATAACATTAACAACAATAATAATGATAATAATAATAATGATAATGACTATGCCAAAGACTTGGGTAGGATTTGAGGTTTTTTCTTGCATACACAAGTGTTGATTGTTTTTTAGCAATTTTAACTGTTTTTAATGTAAGACTTAAAATAACTATAATTGTCTACAACAAATGAAAAGGCAAGATGACTTCCTTCTAGTGTAACAACAAGAATGAGTCATATACGAGCTCACCTTAAAGGGACAACAATATGAAATGCAAAGGGCAGCAGAGATGTCATGTTCCATATAGGAATACAGTTCTTTGGCATCAGCCAGGTAAATTCTCATTAGCCTAGTGCCATGCCTCTGATAGAGGGATCATCCTCTTATCTTAGGCAAGGTAACACTTGCAGGTAACAATTGCTCGGTTCTGTTTACTGGGAAACAGTATGTTCTCACAGATGGAAAAGGCAGCCTCATCTTTTATGCATAAAAATGCATTCACTGAGAGCTAACCCTTAAAGATCTCAGGCATACAAAGACAGTGAAACAACAGGCATGCTATGGCTACAGCAATTTGTTTTTCTGTTCCAGATGAGTCTATTCAGCAACACAGCTTTATCCTTACATTAATACAAAAATCAGTCAGATGGTATTTGTCAGTTTGGTTCCATGGTTTGGAAGCTGCACACTCTTTTACAGAAACTTTGTATAATTCCAATGGCATCTAATAATTATAGCTCTATCTGAAATGAAAGCCTAAAGAAGAAAATACAACTTTTTTTTTGTGTGTCCATAATAGGAAAATCAAAGGCATAACCTTACTTCATTTGGGGAAAATAACTTCCATATCCACCAGGAGGGGTGTTTGATATGTGTCCATTCATTCTTACCGTCGCTTAGTGAGAGAAACAACCTGGGAAAAGAAACAACAGCACATGAATTGAAGTCTCTTAAAAGATGAAGGTTCAACACAGATGTAATACAAACATAATGAGAAAATTATGGTTGAAATGGGAAAGAAGTTGCATCAACAAGCTCAATTGTTATTAACTGCATCATGGTGATGCCTTTAAGACTTGTTATGGAACTTCTCCCAATTGTAATTTGATAGCTATTGCTTCAAATAATTTATAATTTAGTGAACAAAGCTATAATTTTTGATACAATGGTCTTTAGGAATAGCTTTAGAAATAAAAGGCTCACTAAACAAAGAACAACATCTACTGCACTAGTGAACAAGATATTCCAAATGGCAAGTTTAATAGTCAAGCCTGATTTCAAGCCTCAGTTCATTTCTTTCAACTGAAACTTTTGAAATGGCTTTTTAGGACTTAAAAAAGCACCTTTTTTTTTTTTTTTTTTTTTAAATAGCATTTAACGTCCTGAAAGTCTGGCATGCCAAATAAGATCTTCCATATAAAACCAGTGCTGAAAAGGCTATGATAAACAGTTTAAAAAATGCCTTCTCCCTTTAACGCATAACATGTACACTGAAGTTAAAACTGACTATGGAAACCAACTTTCATAACCCTTTCATATTCCAATTCATATGCAAATTTACCATGGGTAAGTATTCTTTAATTTACATACATACATGAATAATGTAATTAGAATATTTCTCAACATCTCAGTCATTAAATAGAGAAAAAAAAAGACTTAACTCTGCAAAATAGTCAAAAGTATATCAGACAAAATTTTTACCTAACAAAAGCTTCATTTCCAAAGTAAGCACAACCAGCTTTGTTTGTACTAAGGCCACCTTACAACTAGCTTATCTTCTGAATTGCTAAGTCAACTTACTGCCTCACTTTCACTGTTCTCTTCCTGTTTTACAAAGCAGCAGCAGCCGATGGACCTGCAGTACCTACTGGACTTTGTATCCACATATATTCTGCTACTTTCCCCTTTCATGCAAAAAGACAATCAAAATCTGTTCTCAACTCTGTCACTTCAAGAGACATACAAGCTGCTTTGTCTTCTGTACTGAGAGAACGCAGTAGTTTTTATACCTTTCTGATGAACACCTGACATCTCCTGCCTCAGATGCAGTTAGAAAAGCTAACTAGAACCGAGCTGTATTTCATATGCCAAGCGAAATCATGTGGAAGGATGGTGTTGCCTTCAGTGAGTGCATACTTAGTAATTTGGCTTGGTATTTTTTTTTATATTTATTTAATTTTCTTTTAAATCTTTGATTGCTCCTTGCAAAACTTCTTTAGTGATATACCTACATTTTACTTCATTTCCCCACAAATACATCACACATCCCACTTGCTTTTTATAGAGTGCAGTCCTTAGCAACTGTCTCCAATAAATTACTATCCGAGTGCTGCTCAATTCATTATCAATTACAACCCTTGGGAAGCATCCTGAAATTGTCCCATGACTTGAAAGGATACAACTATTCATTTTCTCAGCAGAATTTGCCAGGTCACTGCGCACTTCTTGTTCTGTTTCAGTGACTCCATGGACCAGGGCTACTCCCAGTGCTCTTCTCCAGCTCATGCTGCCATTAAGCTCTTCAACACTTCCTATCCACTATTAATTCTTATCATCTGCAACCATTGCCCAATTTGCTGCTCTGCTTACTAGTTTACGCTGTGATTAGCTTCCTAGGAATGATCAGATCCAAAACATTTACAGAAATTATCTCCATTGCTTGTTGGTATCCCCAGTTTCCTCTACTTTCCATGCATACATTGTTTAAGATAACACTTACTTAATAATCCTGTTTGGCATAATCTATCATTTGTAATCTTTTTCATAGAAGTATTTATAACAAATTCTGCAACTATCTGCTTTAAAGTGAGATCTGGGGGAAAAAACCTTGGTTTAAAACTCAGAATAATTCCTCTCCTCTGACATCTTAATCTGACAAATACTTGGTTTGTATTTGTATTCCACTATTTTATGAAAGTGGTGAAACAGAAATTTTAAGTGAAGGAATGTAACATATTAGAATTTCAAGCCTGTGGCTTTGAAGTCCGCATGACACACTGCGTTTTAAAGCAGTAATGAAGCTGAGCAGCAGATTTTCACACTGGGGAAAGAAAACATATCTGATGACTAAATACTTGCCCACTGTAACACATAACACCACTTAAAGTAAATACAAAAAGCTTCAAAGCTCTACTTTGAATGAAGTGATACTGAAAATCAGAAATCATAAATTTTTACTCTTAAAAAAAATAAAAAGGCAAGCAGTTTGTTCTGCCAAGTAAGCACAAAAGCTTTAGTCAGTTTTAGCTGATGCACAAACAAAACACAACTTGCTATTTGAAAGTTGAGTAAAGCCAACAATATTTCCTGTCCCTCATGCAATTTTCCAATGCTTTTGAAAAGCCAAGACAACACCTTGACATGACAATTTCAAGAAGCTATGCAGTGCTTGTCACTTTGTTCAAGAAAGCTCTAATATGAATACAAACCCTTTACCATAATTATTTATAATTAGTCTATATAACAGCATCAAAAAGCTACTCATAATCCCCCAACATTATAAGCCAATTTCATATCTTTCAACCTACATGTTTCAGAAAAATACATTTTAGGAAAACTCTTTAATTTTTTTTTTAATTAAGTACATCATCGAGAAAAGGGAAAAACCACAAAAGGATAACAGAATGTGCAGTGCTTTGTTTATTATGCGCTTGTACAACTTTCTCTGCTGTATTTCTCATCTCAAATGCTCTTTCATCTCTTTTAACCAGTCAGTCCTGTAGCAAAAGTCAACTCCTGCACACTGTAAAGACATTGTCATCCAGGCCTCTATTAATAAACTCCTCTTCCTCTTTAATCTTCCCTTTCACCTCAGCCCAGCAGTTCACAGCAGCATACTCTGGTGTCCTAGCCTTTAAAATAAACATCCTTCACAATTAACTGTACAATCCCTCTTTAAGCAGGCCTGAAGTATCAACAGTTTACTTGTTAATAAGGGCAAAAAATGGTCATGTCTCAGGATCCTGCAAAGAAATCATGCCTACTCTGGAAGAGGAGTATTTAAAATCAGGAAAATTAAATAGGAATTCAAGAAGAAAAGAATAATAAGAAAACAGATAAAATAATAATGCATAACAAGACATATAATAAGGTGCTTATCTCTAAATATATTAAAATATTATGTTACTAAAACCAGTAAGAAACTAGTAATAAATATGAAATTTTTAAACACAGATGAACACTAAATTATGTTCTGACAGGATTACAGACTGAGCAAAATTAAATCCACTTCACTGTTGCCATCAGCTTTATTTTTGAATATATCAGTATCCTGATAGTCAGCAGCTATGTAAATGGGGTCCAGCCTTTACAACAGAAAAACTGTTTCTGAGGCAGATGTACTTTGATTTAGTAGTCTGCATGTAGTCTAATCCCAAGCATGGGGAGAACCACACCAGTATACAACATGATTATATCAGTCATAAATATTCATTCTTAAAAAAATGTCCAAATGCAAAAATACTCTTTGTCTTCCTCATTTGTAGTGTGGCACCTAATGAAAGCAATGCAATTCACGTGCAAAAAGCTGACACACCAACAACTTGCACGTCACCCCATCTAATTTCCTAGGAGTTTGAAAGTAACAAACCCCCTCAATTTATTTAACCCCTACCACCACCTTTTCTAGAAAGGCATAGATATTTCATTTAAGAAAATTAGATATTCCAGAGACTGGTGCTCTTTTCCACTCATGCTGAAGCAATCAGTCCCGCTCAGTGGCAGGTCACAATATCATATGGAAACAAAAAGAGAAACAATGTCATGACATGGGTATTTTAGAAATTACAGAGGAGGAAGGGTTAAGGAGAGAAGGATGTAGGGGAAGGAAAAGGAAAGCCAATAACAGCTGTAATGATAATTATCTACCAATTAAGAAAGTATTGTTAGCAAGAAGCCATTGTTATACCATTGTGCTCCCAACCTCCCCCAGCCCGAATTCTTCCCAAGCCAGAGCTGCAGGCAGGGGGTGCAGCTACAGCCTAAACAATCACCAGTGGACTACTACAAGGTAACACTTTTCTGAAGTGGAACTGACAGAGCAGCAATGTCAGATAAGGACACTCTCTCTCCACCCTTTCCCTTTTAAAAATATCACAGAAGAAGAAAAACAATGAAAAAGTTCAATGTACCCATGCTACACTGTGCCTTCAATAAAAATGCTCCTTACTGCTATCCCCCAGCACTGAGCACTGCTGTTCTACAGAATGTACAAAACCCACTTAACTTGCTGCATGACTTGCTGGTTTTCATCTGTTTCTTCTCAAACCGCATCCTGTTCACCCACACACACTTTCCCTGCTCATGATAAGTTTTTAAATAGTATCTCCTTGTTGTTCTGACCTATCACTCTCCTATTTGTATTTTTGTTCCAGCCACAAGTTTTACAAATTGGAAATTCCGGGCAGAAATATGTCCTGAAGAGCCACACGAAATGTTGCTGCTGCCCCTCTGCTTCGGGACTTCCTTCAGAGCACAACCAAGAGCAAAAACATGAGTTCTGCTGGCTGTTCAACACCTTGCCTTGAGATAAACACCAAGATGCACATGCATGCATAAGTAAGTAATGCTTCAGAAATGATCCCTGGAGATTTTACATCCTCAGTACACTGAACTCAGAATTTCTCTGAGAGAAGCTGCAATTGGTTGAACTGGCAGCAGCTTTGCACTGCAATGTTTTCAGCTTTCTATTAAGTGGATTGAAGCATCCAAAGGCTGGTCAAAAAGATTACAGCAAAAATCACACAGAAAATTGAAAACCAGGCCCTACCAGTGGCACAATTTCCACGCAAACATTTGGACTTGATTCACCGCCTGTTGTCCCCTTTGCCCCTCTCCAGCCACTCTTTATTTATGATGGGGGGGTTGAAGATTTCTGAGAAAGGAATATATATACTCGAGTATACACTCCTGTGTCCAAGCACCAGGACTTCAAGCAAACATGCCAATGAAATAGCCACAGTAACATCGTTTTGAAAATGCTGTTAACTTTCATGTCTTCTCTGGATTCAGAGCAGTTGTCCGGCATGGCCATGAGCACCAATTACATTATTTTTAGTTTATACAAATCTGCACTAAGTTAAATCCTACGTTCGGATTTTAGTGCACCCCCAAAGAACCCCTCTGCTGGATGCAGTGTTAGGTAACTGGCGTTCCTGCCAAAGAAACCTGGGATTGGGGAGGAAAAGACTGAATGTGACCCCGTCTCCTCCCCGAATTTCACTCCTTACAGAAAGCTGAACTTAAACATGGAATGTTATTTACCTGTTTGTGTAAGGGGTCAGAGGTGTAGGAAGCATTTCAAGCAACTAAAGATGGTAACAGACAAATGAATACAACTCTGGGCAGGGAGGGGACAACACCACAGGACAAGGCACACAGCACTGCCCAGGAAGAGGGATTTGTAAGTGTTTTCACCTCCACCTCTGCAGTGCAGCAGGTGAGCTTGATCAATGCTGTTTCGTCCAGTTTCAAAAAGTGATTTGATTTTCATTAACACTTTCTGAAATTTAACATTTTTTCCTCAGTCCTTCATTAAGACTTCGTCCTATGTTAAATTCATTAACAATATTCCTATTTATTAAGAAAATTTGGTGTCATAATTATCAATCAAAGCAGAAAACTTAATATGTTAATGCAAAAACTGTCTTCAGATAAATAATTGTTAGTTAAAAAAAAAACCTGCCATTAGAAAAACTAAGAAGATAAAAAATGTCCTCTAGGTCATCTTCTTCCTATTATGATATTTTTCAGTGATTCACTCTTAAGGAAATATTCTAACAATACAGTTAAGATAGCTATCTTTTATTTTAAGAAAGGGGAGAAATATGAAGACCAACAGGAAGTACTGAATTAATAAACTTCAGATAGATCATGTTCATAGAGTTAACTCTTATTATTGACACACTAATAAAGACCCTGCTTGAAAACAGGTTCTTATTGTGGCATAGCAACCTATTTCCATTCATTTCACTCAGGTCTGGGTCATGATTTATAATTAACTGTATAGAAAGACAACAAAACAGCTTCACAGATACAAAAGCTTCAAAGACTTAAAATCCCTACTGCAACAAAGGAACTTTAATAAATATGCCAAGCATTGAAGCCACCACTCACTGCTATTTTTAATTAGAGAATTAAATACCTCATACAAAGCAACATGAGTATTAATTACCAAGAACAGGATCATTATGCAGACCTTGCAGAATCTACCACCAGAGCTGGAAGACCAGTCTCTTGTTTGATAGAAAAAAAAGAAAGGAGAAAAGGAAAAAAACCGAGCCAAACCCCCAACCAACCTCCATACATACGGAACAGTTGAAAGAGGAAGGTGTCTATGGCACGTGAAGGAATTTGTGGAGGGAAGCAGAAAAAAGGGATTATAATGTACCATAAAATTAGTATATTTGATAAGTCTACCTCAAGTACAGTAGTGAGCTAGCAAAGGACACTATTTTTACTCATAAATCCAAACTCCAGCATGGCTACAACCCACTCAGTAACTCCACTTGAAAAGAGATATTTAAAAAGTTGTTCTGGTTTGGGGTTTTGGTGGGTTTGGTGTTTGCTTTACTTTCTTTTTTCTTTTTTTTTTTTTTTTGTTTTTTTTTTGTTTTTTTTTTTTTTAATAAAACCAAAAAAAACCAACCGGCCGTGGAACCACTCACTGGTGAATTCTGCTCACATAGCACAGAAACCACGGTTGTATTTCCTTTCTTCACACTTGGAATTTTTCTCATTACTTCCTTTTATATTTTGTTACATCATACTTTAGATAAGATAGTTAGATTTCAAAAGAGGGCACCCCAGACACTAATTTGAAAGTCAGTTTGCAGTGTACAACCAACAAGCCATCAATTCTACTTAGAAATGCAAACTTACAAACAATATTATAGTACTAATGTGCATGTTTAAAGGAGACAGCAGAACATTCAGCAGGAAACAGTGTGAAAAGGGTGCTTCCATCCACATGCCATATGATCATGCTTCCCTGAAGATAACACATGTCAAAAAGGTAATGAAATTTGGACATAATTTTCCCTTCACGCTGAAAACAGGCTGTGAGTGTAGCTGCTGAAATACTTCTCAACCATTTCTTGCACTTGCAAAAATTTCAATAAATTATAAGACTGTAAGTATATAAAAATGAACAAGACAATGTCTTTAGGTTTAGATAAAGTTTTCGTCTCATTCTGGCCAAAAAATGAAAGAACTTCCAACATGGTTAAAAAATTGTGTACTGTTGCAAGCTGACAAAATGAAACAGGCTTAACCAGCTATCCACATTTATTTGCAAGTTAATAGCTGTGTCATGACACAGTGACACTATTAAAATTGGCGTGGTAGAGTTCATAACAAAAGCTGAACTGAAACTATATAATGACATACTCTAACCATACCATTAAAATTAACATGGAGGAGGAGGATTAAAAAAAGGACAAGACACTCTAATTGCCTCTCTAATTTAGTTTGATAGAATCGTGGCAAGATTTAATTCTTGCTTTCACAAATTTGCTTTCCTAAGTTTTGGGTTTGTAGACCTTGTAGCCAGTCACACACACACACACACACACACGCTTCAGTTACTGTGGGCTCAGATGGCTTCCCAAACACCTTAAACAGCCAAGCTTCATACCACTATGGGCCACCCATTGATGGTATTCTTCAATGATATGGCATTGTTAATTTAACCTTCATCTCTTTCACCAACAAAGTGCTCTGAATGCAAATTCAGATATATCTGAAAAGACTCAAAATATACTGTCGGAAGGGTTCATACTCTTTATCTTGCTGTAAGCTTCAAATTTTCAATATAGTGCAAAAAAAAAAATAAAATTAACAAGGCAGTTTCCATGCAGTTCAGTGAAAACAGAAAAGGGTCTCTTTAATGAAGGTGAACAAATACTTAAGATTGAAATGTTATTGATCAGGCCACAGCAAATTAGCAATGCTGAGCTGAAAGACAAGCTCGCAGTAGAGTTCAATACAAAACCTAAAGCTTTTCTTTTAAAACTTAACAAATGAGCACATACTCTAATAATGCTAATTAACTCTTCAAACTTCCCTAGGGAAGGACTAAATCAAATAACATGCAAGCAAGGCAGCAAACAAGGCTTCACAAGGCTGATATGTAAAAGCTCAAGACTTTAGGTAACATGACTTAAAACAAACACCACCATCACAAGTCTTGGCGATTAAACAACTTTTTAATGCACGCAAAGTTAGTAGAGTTCTTATATTTTCAGAAGTAATTTAAAATATTACCCTAATATTTTCAATGTAATTGCAACATCATGCATATATGAAAATATTAAATTAATGCACGATTCCTGGAGAGTATTGGAATTAATTCCAAATCTACTCAGCATGTCTCCTAAATGGGACCAGGTTTTCACTTGTCATACACACGTAAAACATGTAAGAAGCAGAATTTGTCCACAAAGCCATGTAGTTACGAAGCTGTAGTGAACAGCAGCAACAATGCCAATACCTGTGAGTCAAACCCATGCCCTAATTCAGCACAGAGGTTTGACTCTGAAGCTGGTTTATAGATCTATGCAACAGAAAACTGTATGTTTTCTTTAAAACTTACCCTGTGCTACAGGGATCTTATTTCTTTTGAACTCTGGGACCTACAAAAATTAGTTTGTCTTTATGCAGGAGAGTGCAGCTCCTGAAAGTTGGTATCTAGGTTGCCATCCAGATTACTACCCCTTCTATTATTCAATAATAGTAGGAGACACGGTCAGAAGGGGCCTAGATACACAGCGTCCACATAGTAAGGTAACAATAAAACCATAAAGGCTCTGAAAATAAAGCGGAAGAGAGAAAAGGCAGAAGAAAACAAATTATACTTTAAATAAAACTGGAGAATAAGTTGCACTATAAGCTACTTTAAGACCTAGCACCAGCAGACACTGACTTTTACAAACCCTTTTACAAAGAAAGAACCCAGAACGCCAATCAACGGTGCTAAGTGAACGGAGATGCGCAATTTAATATTGTCAAAAAATACCATTATTTCACTATCATCAAAAAATATGCACCGGAAAAAAAATGTTTTTCAAGGGAACATTCCTTTTTCTTTTTCTCCCTTCTACTTGAAATACCCCCTTGAAACTAATCAAGTAATTCAAAATCATTTCTTACTCCAGAGCAGAGTGGAGTAACACAGATATATGAGAAGACCTGTGTGACATGTTTGCTTGTACACTAGCGTGAAGTCAAATAGCCAGTTACTCTAATATCATACAGAATTTTCCTGATGATTCTTCCTTCTGAACCGTGAATTTGAAACAATAAACTTCAAGGACAACTTCCCCTCACCTGAGGTTAAAAACAGGCACGTGACTGCAGCAGGATGCATGACCTTGACCGTAGTCTATGCAGTTCTCAGCACTTTGAGACACACAATAACTCACCTGCATCCAAGAATCAGCTGGAGATGCTTGTCTGCATCATGAAAAAAATCTTGGGCATCAATTTTTGGTTGCATTAATGTGCACACAACCCAAAAAGAATATACTGCAATTCAGTGAGTAAACAAAAGGCACTATCTTAAACATCTAAGCATAACTGATTATTCCACTTTGAGGCTACAATTATTCAGCACAAAGTGAGTCAAGTGTAAAAGAACTTACTGAACCAAGGTCACAGCTGACTGAAGTCACACCCTGCCACAGTATTTACAGCACACTTAGGTAACTCAGCAATTGTTTCATGAAGAAAAGAGGCTGAACAATAATAGATTCCACAATCTGTGGGAAGAAAATAGATTTAAACTTTTGACATTTCATGTCTCTGATTTTGTAGTTTCAATCATTTATGTTTCTCTGTACAGATAAAATTTTCTCATCCACTAATCTGGGCCAAGCCTTTCCTCTACCTGCATTATCATTACAAAAATGTATATTTAGTTAATGTCAAATTTTTTATGTTTTGTTTTAAATTACCTGATCAAATGCAGAAACGTTAACTTTTTTCCCCCATGTCAATTAACAAATTCATATTTCCAAAGGCAGCCTCTGATGTGAATGCCCAGGCTTGGCAAGTTCACAGGCTTGACTTTCAGAAGGAAAAGTATTTATACTTTTTTTAATTTTAAGGCCTTTATAATCACATACTAGGTTTCCAGCAAACACCGTGATAAAAGACAACAAAATTAGAAACTTTTATAAAAGACAGATTGTAAGCAGCACAAAATGGTTTTGGCTCCAATTTCCTCTAACTATGGAGTCTGAACTCTCACATATCACAAAAAAATTTTGCCCAGGAATTTGTCATTGCTGGTTACCAAGAGAAATTTAACAAACTATCACTAGAAAGGGATTCTGAAATGCTAAACCCATGCACTTTATAGCAATTTGCTCATTCATTCAACTGAAAACATTTGCTGAGGCATTTTCAATGTAAAATTTTCTTTAACTGGTGTCAGAGAGTTTCCTGACGGAAACCTCAGTCCGGGTCAGGAGCCTGAGATACTCAGAAATGCTCTCAGGAAACCTCAGAGGAGCTCTTTCTTTTGTAAAGTTCCAACAGGTTTTGAAGGCAGATAACTTTCAAAAATCTTTCAGAACATGGATTTACTGTTCTTCAACTGGTTCTTCTACTAGAATTAAGTGTGTGTGTGAAATAAGTGTGGGTGGAAAGGTGAAAAGGAGAAAGAGAAGGAGCTAAAAGGCCATATGAGGTAATGCTTTTTGATCTTTTGCTGGTTGGGGGAGTGACAGGTGAGACTGGGGAAATTTGACTGCACCATTCAATTCCAAGCTCTTCAAGAATTGTTCTAGAGGTGATTCTGGTGATCTTAACATGACTTAAGAAATACTGATCTAAAAATCTTTTTGTCAAAGATATGGTTACCCTCCTACTGACCCAAGAATGATTAAATAATTAGGTCTTTATCTTTCAAGTTGAGTCACTACTTTATGGTGATCTTGCACAAATGGTACCCACTGGAGATACTTCTAATAGATGATACTGAACAGAACTGTCAGACTTCAAGGGCTGCTCAACTCTGAACAGCAATGATACTACAACAAAGCAAGTAATTTCAACTGGAATAAGGATTACCCATGGAGACAGTCCTTGAAGAATGTTATCTTCAAAACTATCTTACATAATGCCCTTATTCCCCTGGTTACACCCACGTGGCCAGAAAACATTAGAGCCCTGCAGAAGATGTTAAAGAAGGGGCATCCACAGAAAATTTTTAAGGGACAAAGGCCTATATAAACAGAGCTTTCTCCCACATTGTTAGGCAACTAAGAGATGTTGCTATAAAACTACATCAATGATTAAATTCTGTTTATAGAGCTCCGAGTTGCCTATAATACATTTTCTATTTGCTGAGATTGAAAAGTGTATTTTTTCTCTTTTCCAGAAGGCACACTAGATAAACTTTAAACTTGTACCCAGTTTCAAAGGAAAAATATTTGTCCTACACAAAGCCTCTATTCAGCGTCCCTGTTTTTACTACAGTAAGAAAAATAGCTGTGCCCTGGATAATTTGTTCATATACGCCAATAAAAGCACATTGGATTAGAGTCAGCACTTCTAACAAGCACACAGACTTCTAAAATCCCATGAAAAGCAGAGTATTTTTCTCTACTTATCTTTTTTCTATTTGCCATTCCCAATACTTAGTACTTGTTTCCATTTCATTTGCCTTTATGTTACTGTGAGAAGCAACTAGAAGAGAAAAATAAGACTAAATAATAAAAACAAAGCTTTTAAAGAAGATGTTTTATGAAAAAGAGCTTTCAGATATTTTCATACAACGTTTCAAATGTTAAGCACATACAGTTTTGAACTCAACTGTATTTAAGAATTATAAAGGAGGCTAAAATATATTCATGTTTTAAACATATAAAGAAATAAGAAACATACTGACATAAATACTTAGATATCTATGCTTTCATGCAAGACTCTAAACAAGATGCTTGCTGCCTAAACTAGGCAGGACTGTGGTAGACCCAGAGTAAAAAAGACCCTGGACAAAATTATTGGGAAGTTATTCAGGTCATAGCAATTATCTGTGCATACGTGCTTCCCCGAAACTCAGTGGCAACTTTTAGTAAGTTTTTCAAACAATCACAGAAATGGGGCTGAAAAGGAAGGAAGTCATCTCACATCCTTCAGGCAGCAGCAACTGTGCCCAAAAAGCAGTACTTTCTAACCTCTTCCTTGGGCCTTCGGTGAAAGAGGTTAAAAACCTGGGAAACCCAGGGTCTCATTAGCCTTATTCTGAAAAGGTTTTTCTCAACAAGTAATCTAAATCTTTGTTCAATTTAAACTCCCATAATACTGCTTCTATCCATGGCATACTCTAAAAATACATTAGGTTCCTAATTTCAGAAGTAAAAAGAGGTAATAACAAAGTGTTGAATCCATGTTAAACTGGGCTTAAAAAAATATCCTTTTCCTCAGTCTTGTCTGATCAAGAATAGTTGGCTTACTGCTACCTCCTCTCTCTTTTATAACCTATCACTCACATCAACAAGCCTACAAGGATGTCGTCTCATGTGTATCATCTCATGTGTTTTTCCAGATAGGCAATCCAAAGTAAGCACAAGTCAACTTCTATTTTCCCACAGGAGCAACAAGGCAAGTTTCAGGGGGAACAAAATTACAGTTACTTCATCTATATATTATCTTTCATTATCTCAGTGTTTTTCTAAACCATATCCCTTTGCTTCTTGAACTTTGTATAACCTCTTCTCTTTCCTCATATTGTTTAATTCAGCCTTGTGTTTTTCTCCTCCTTTTCCTTTTTTTTCATGCACACCTACACCAAACTTTCTGGGGAAAAAAAAAGTTATTAGATAAAAAATAATTCAACTGTAGACTCAAAAATAGTTCCTGACATTGTAAAAAGTCTTTAAGATGGAGACTGAGCTTGCCATCCACACTCAGGATGTGACTGTCCTTCATCTCCTGTCTGATTGAGTTGGATGACAACTGAGAAAATTAACAGTGACAATTGTAAATATTGCCTTTCCCAACAGAGAGACCAAAATAATTACAGGTAGGATTTATTTTTTTTTGTGAATGGATATGGTAATTTATGTTGCCCATCTGTTGCATTAAGCTTTCTGAAAACTCATTCACAGATAGGTTTAAGTGAAAGGGCAGAAGCAATTACTGCTCTAATTGGCTACGTCCTCTTTCTGCCTTTACAAGAATGCAAAAATGTGACAAAAATCTCAACTTCTTTGTAGGTGTCAGTTTGAAATCCAGTGTAAAAGAGCAAGTTGCGACTTGCATGGATTGAGGTTGTAGCCCAAGCAAAATTTAGCGAAGGGATAAGGCGTTTTACTAGGGCAGTAGGAAGGCTGCCAGATGCCTCTCCTTTGTCCATCAACAAACAGCTTAGATAGTCCCCAGACTACCCACACTTGAGTCACATTCTAAAAATTTTCACTACAAACTAAGAACATAGCCCTTCCAAGATTGCCTACAACTAAACTGGTAGTTAGCAAAAATCCTGCTGAGCAGAGCCCTCATGGTCCTCAGCTACTTTCTTAGGCTCTAAACAGCTTTTAAAACCTTCTGTTCTCTCCCAGCTTGCCTTTACCCATCAGCAGCTATCCATATGCCACTTCACCAGTGTACTAACCCAGTTTTATTGCAAGAAGAGATCACTATACAATGGGAAACCTCCACAGACTGCAGTCGGCATCACAGGCCAGCATGGAGTTTGCATCAGAGGCACCATGTCTACTGCTGCTGCTGGACATGGATGCTGTCTGTCAGACGGCAATGCAACAGCAGCACCTGTCTGATGTCACTGAACTGCCACTGACAAAACTGTCATGTTTTGTCCCATTTTCAAAAGCAAGTGGAGAGATGCAGCCAACTCCTTGAGTGAGACGAGCCTCCCCAGTCCACATGCCCATTGCCCACCCTGCAGCAAAATGGTCCCAGGGCTTCAGCTGCCCACTCTCAATGAGGACATGGGTGAGGGCAGACCTTCAGTCACAGCTCAAGCTGGTATTTCAGCAGCAAACTGCCCTGTATCATGCTCAGATCTCCTTTCAGTCCTACACAGCTGTTTTGGTAAATACCCAAGTGACAGCTGCTGATGGTCTGTAAAGCCTCTCCCAAGGCAGAGAGGTTCTTTATCCTTCACCTCCTGTGTGTGGGCCTGGTGCTGGATAGCACTGAGCCACCTCCTCCAGCAGTGACCCTGTGGGCCAACCACGTCACCCACTCTGGGGATGTTTCCCTCATCAGGCACAGATGAAGGCTGGTGGGAGCAAAGCCATTAATTGGGATGTTGCATTGCATGGTGGGAACAGAGAGGTCAACAAATCCTTTGCTGCCCACGCACAAGGTCAGTACTCTTTGCCAAAGGTGTAGGCACTATTAATATCTAGTCACGCTGACCAAGCCCACTACCTTTGTGCCCTTTGTTGAAGGAGAAACAGCACAGCTGCACTCCAGATCACTGAAGGTGACATTTAGGTAAACTCTGTATCCAAAAAATTTGCTTCCTTTGCCATTATTCAGCTTTGTGACTCAGCTCTTCTAGGCATATGTACATCTCAGCCAGTGCCAGCCTCTCAGGTGATGTTAACGGGAGATATACACATCCATTTTCTCCAAACAAAGTTAGAAATATGGAATAAGATCACAGGTCTAATCAGATTATGGGGGTTAAGGATTACAGAAATTAGAAAGAGAGAAGGCCACTGGATTCAGCTCTTTTCCTGCTACAAGACCATCCCCCTAGTCACAAGCTTTCTGATTTCACTGCTGGAGCAGCACCTCTTGAAAATCTTACACCCAAAAGAAAAAAGGCAGATGAGACATGAGATTTCTTCAGGGGAAACATGCTGCTGAGAGCACAACCACACTGCCCTTCCCCTCCTGCCAGGCTTGCACAGCAATCCTGTCACCCAGGAGTTCATCTGGTACTTCAGGAGGGGCCGTCAGTTTGGATTCTCACACCTGGCTAAAGGAAAGACATGCCAGTTTTCAGCTGGCAGCCTTGAGACTTGACAAGATGTACTCTCATTTGGAGAAAATACTGAGAGCTTATTATCTAGGGATAGGGAAAAAGCTCACACAGTTTTAGATTCAAAAAAGAGCACTTGTGGCCAGTAGTTTCAAAACCCCTTATTGTTTCTGCAAGGTTGCTCCTGTCTCCCTCACTGCCTCTTTCTCCAGTGAAGGTATGTGTTGCTCTTTTTCTAGAAGTTCTCAGAATATTTGTATGCTTCTGCAAGGAATTTATTAGGAAATCATAGATTTTTGTCAGGGAGGGGATCCAATATTCTACAAACAGGGAAATCCCAACAGATGTCCTAACATTTTCCCCTGCTGCCCAATCGATTGGTGAGCACAAGGGGCTCCTGTGTAGTTCATTCCTGCCAAGTTTTAGCATTGCTCAGCAGATGGCTACCTCTCATTGTGTTTGGGGTTTCCCCTCCCTGGCATTGAATGGCTTCATCTCAGCTAGAAGCTCAGGCACCACTTTACCAGACTTTACAACCACCTCCCTTCACACCTGCACCAGCAACAGTGTGACTTCCCTCTCCTGCTCAGGGTTGGTGTAATCCAGAAGCTCAAGAGATGCTAAACATTCACTTTCCTTTTAATCACGAGCAGAAGTGGTACTACAGCCCTAACACATGTGATCAGACACTCTGGCAAGTGACAAGATGATCAAAGTACTCTGGTAACACAAAACCAGTGGCAGCAACAGCTCTCCTTCAAAATTTCGGGCATACATTACACAGCATCCTCATTTCCAGTAGTGACGTCTAACACAAAGAACTACAGCAGATGACACTTGCTTTGAATGTTTAATAAACAAGTGTTTAATCCCTGTAAGTTGTCCTTAAATACATAAATCAGTAAGGCAGCTCTGATGATGGAGGAGATGATCCTCTTTTGGATTGCTCCTGAAATGGAAATATGTAAACTGTGTTGTCATGTAATTCACACTTCCCTAATATTAGGTTGTTCTTATCTAATGTTCCTCTCTTGCTCATATTTTAGTGTACTCCAAGGGGATATTATCCAAGAGGATAATACACATGATGCAGAAAACTAGCCATATGTGGTATAAAAACTAATGCCAGACTGACCACAAATGCTTTTCCAGAGATTTCCAAACCTGTCCAAGTGCAGGCAAGGAACAGAAGGTATCTCTCACTTCTGACTCACGCTGTTGGCCTGAACACGAGATGGTTCATTACTCAGAAATGGCACCTGGACACCCCCCCTCCCCAAGAGTAAAGCACGGCAGAGCGGGGAGGAAACATCCACAGCTCCAGATTTATGGAAGAAAAAAAGATTGCACAAAACTTGAGGAATCTGGGATACATTTCAGGCCACAAGAGTAACAACGGAAACTGTAAGCAGCATAATGGTTTTTTTGTGTATTTTTGAATTATCTAGAGAGAACTAACTGTATCTCTGCAATTATTGTCCACATCCCACAGAGTTCGAGTCAGCTGTGTTGTTCTCTCCCAAACATACAAATAAGGCTAAGAAGAAAACCTTGCTTTCACTTTAGTTTTCATTTGCTTTCTTTTTTTTTAATCCCTGTTAAATTTTAATCCCCATCTTGTTGCACATAGAAAACAGACACTTGAAAAGTGATTGCTAATAAAAGAAATATTTGGATCAACAGGTCAATACTTAAAATCAAATTACAAAAGCAGAAAAAGAAGTCCACAGGATTTGCAAGAGTAACAGGTAAGAGAAAAGAGCATCGTTAGATGTAAACCATTCTCTCTCCAGAAGAAAGCTAGTTTTCCTTTTTTATTTTTTTTCTGTTTCAGGGAGTTTTAGGGGAAGGGGTTGAAGGAACCATAGAGCAGTCAGTTGCCCAGCTTCCATTAGTCTCTTTTAAATACTGATTTTGAAAAATATTCCTATTTCATGAAGGTCAAGGCAATCACATGCACCTAGA
>JAYRBT010000042.1:69549727-69576370 GCA_036023395.1 Myiotriccus ornatus
CCATTAGTCTCTTTTAAATACTGATTTTGAAAAATATTCCTATTTCATGAAGGTCAAGGCAATCACATGCACCTAGATAGTTCTCAGAAGAAAAACATGACATAATACCTGTGTGTGCAGTAGTCCATTCAGCTGGACACTTTTGTCATCTTTAACACTTGCTTCCAAATGCCTTGGTCAATAATTTATTTCACCACAATATGCTCACAGGATTAAAGCTCACACTGTAATTTGAGCATTGCTGTTCTCAGATCAGTCTACCCAGAATTCCAAAATAGTAATTAGCCTTGCCTGATTAAAAAACCTAGACCATGACAGACGACTGGCACTTTAAGTCCAAATTTAAAAAAAAAAAAAAAAAAAAAAAGGATATTTAATCTTTTCAGAAATTTACAATCCTCTACTTCATCAGCTAATATTGGAATATTGCACCTTTCCATGCTTCCCTCGCACCCCCTTTTCTCTGGAAGTAAAAACATATCTCAATTGCCAGTATCAGGCTAGTCAAGCACAAAACTTACAGTTTTGACAGACTTCCAAAATAAACTGAGAACCAATGATCTTGAGAGCCTGCTTCTGTTTGGAACTGGTAGGCCAAGTTGGAGCTAACACATGGCTGTTCTGCAGTTTTATCAGGTTTTGGGTTTTTGGCTGTGCACAGTACTTACTGTGTCATGTACATTAGAAAAGTGTGCACGGCTTTTAATTTTTGTCTTGACCACGTTACATGACCACAGTCTCCAGGAAAGGAATTGGAAGTTAACTGTTATAAAATTACAGCTAAAACCAGCCTGGGTTGAGTGAGGGTTCTGCAGAGGTAAAGCTTAATTATTTACAGTTTAAGTCTTAACAGACCAGGTCCCAAGGTCATTTATTACCAAGAATGAACATAAGTCACTGGTTTCTATCTTTTATAGTACAACCACCAGCACTCAGTAAGAGCTATAAGGTGAGAAAAGAAAAGAAAAAAAAAAAAAAGGAGGATTATCGTGAGAATGATGATGAACACAGTGCTAATTAGGGCATGGTTCAGGGCCGTGTCGGGACTCTCCATGTCATGGCTTTCCTGTGTTGATCTGACTCCCAAGAAGGTATTGGCACCATTTACGACTGGTATTTATTGTTCATGTTCCAAAAGCATATGATGATTCTTCTAGTTCAAGGAAAAAAAAGCCCCATCATGCACTAGTAATCAATGTACATCGGAGCACAAATCAACATTTGCAGTATAAACATATTAGGAGGGCACATATAATTATAGACAAGCTCTGGTGTTTATATTTTGTGAACATCAGCAATAGCAAAACAAATGCTTAGTTATAGGAGGAATGGAAGTTCAATGATTCAGTAACATAACAATTCAGCTGCAAAATGAATATACACAAATGTATCACTAATATAATCTACTATTGTAGAAAGTTTTATTCTGTTGTTACTGAGTTATTCTTAAATGGGCATAAATGAATAAGTGTGTTTATGACTTATCAAAGGTGAAAAAAGCTAAAAGTTACTCGTTCTACAAGCTGATTCCCCTGCCACAAACATACTACTTGTGTATCCTTAGCAGTAAACCTTCTGTGGATACTTTTAAGGAGAGTTAAGAATAAGAATTTTAAACAACATTCATAATAAGTATATACCAGACCTTTATTTCTATGACCTATCAATTAAATAGTGGCTTATCAAGACCCTTTGAACAGCAGCCGATGCAAATATATTGAGATGCAAAAGAGAGATACATCCTTAACTCTCCTCTATCTTTTAGCCTATGAATCACCTACTGTTTCCAAATTGTGAGCTATGCTCAACAGTTCTTTCACTGCAGTGTCTGCTCCTTATCTGTACTATGTTTAAATCACTGTATAAATTGCAGAATAATTTAGGTTGGGAGAGATCTCTGGAGGTCATCTAATGCCAACTTCTTGATGAAAACAAGACTAAGTTAGACAGAGATATGATCTATGAATCATGTACAATAGTCACAGTGACTCCTCAAGCCACCAGAAATTCATCGAGTGATCAATAAACAGCTCCCGACCACAAGTAAAATAAACTCTCCCATTTTGGTCCCCTGCTTATGTCCTGTTACATCTGAATAGGTTCAAGAACAGAAGTAAAGGTCTTTGCAAGAGCACAGCTACCAACCTGTGACTCAAATGCAGTTCAGCAGCATTTGAAGAAACCTGGTGCTGAGACAACCAGGCTAAGGAGGAGGCAGCATACCAAGGATAGATAGCTGCCAGAACCCAGAGGAGGAAGGTGGATCGCATGGTGGGGGGAGGACTGTGGGTCAAAGTCAACAGAGCATTTCTCTGGGGCAAGGAAGCACAGCTTAGCTGGCTAACACATGGTTCCTTAAAACCCATCTAGTACAGCTTCCATGGTCCCTGGTGTCATGGTTTAACTCCAGCCAGCAACTAAGTACCACAGAACTGCTCACTCCCTCTCTCCCTGCCCCTGGTGGGATGGGGAGGATAATCAGAAAAAAAGAGTAACACTCATGGATTGAGATAAGAACAGTTTAATAATCAAAACAAAGTACAAAATGGTACTACTACTAATAATAATAACAACAACAAGAAAAATAAATATTGTAATGGAAAGGAGAGAGACAGAGAAATGAAACACAAGAAAGATAAGTGATGCACAATGCAATTGCTCACCAACTGCTGATAGACGCTCAGCCCGTCCTGGCGCAGCCATAGGCACCTCCCAGCCACCTACCCACAGTTTATATACTGGGCATGACGTTCTACCGTATGGAATATCCCTTTGGCCAGTTTGGATCAGGTGTCCTGGCCACAAGAAGGAGAGGCTTCTTGTGCCTCTCCTCACTGGCAGAGCACGAGACACTGAAAAGTCCTTGAGTCAGGGTAAGCACTACTTAGCAACAGCCAAAACATCACTGTGTTATCAACATTATTCTCAACCTAAATCCAAAACACAGCACTGTCACAGCTCCTAATAAGAAAATGAGCTCTATCCCAGCTGAAACCCGGACACCTGGTGACCCAGAGATCTCACTGCATGAAGACACATCCGTACTCACAACAGCCTTGCTCCAGCTGTTTACACACCCCCTCAGCTGAGGCCTCACTGCGGGGCCGCGGGGAGAAGAGTGAGTGAGTTACACACAACAAGCTCCATCCTCAAGCACAGAGCAGAGAATGAACATTTACTATCTAGCACGGACAATCTGTCAAAGTGTAAATTAATATAATTGCTTGGGATTAGCATAATTCATATACACATACACACAGATACATGTATTTAAATAAGAACTGTAGCACCTCAATATGCCCTGATCAGTTTGGCTTTGTCTCCTTGGACTTGACATAGAAATCGAGGCTACAACAAGGAGCTATGCCAAGTGCAACAGGCTGTACATTATTTAACAGTTTGACCATTCTACACTATAGTTTGTCATGGTTCCCATATACAGAAACAAACCCTCTTAAGTTAACAAGCTCGAAAATGGTCACTCTGGACAGTGTTGAAAGCAGTCCATATTAGAAGGTATGTCCAAAAGAGAGGAACAAATTTTGCTGTTCACACTTTGACCATACTGGAAAATTGAATAACTGCTGAACCACCAGAAACAGCAGCAACAAGAACATTCTGAACAAATTCCAGGTATGTTAACAAATCACAGTGCTTAACATGACCCACTGCTCAAAATCCCTTGTGGTTGTAGAAGTTGCTGGCAAACTGAAAACATTTTTCCTTCCACACTTCCTCTCTGCAGTACAGCTGAATGACCTTGGTGGTGGGAGAAGGTCAAAGTAGATGAGAAAAGAGTCTTTAAAAACACTGATTAACTCTTCGATTTTAAGTAATAAATTCACATTTTGGAGACAAAGCTGACTTCATTAAAAACATTTAAGTCTTGGAACTTAAAAGAAGATGCAGGAGTTCCAAGAACAATTATTTGGGCCCACCCAGTCCCCTCAACAATCCTTTCTTGCAAGCCAAGGAAGCAATAGAATGAACAATCTCAAAAACATCAAACTATCAAAACCAATCAAACCAACCAACCAACCAACTCACAAAAGAAAAGGAACGGAGGAAGGGATGGCAGAGGGGCTTGCCTTTAACTTCACATACCCCTCTCTTTGACCCCTGTATTGCCAACTGACATCAACCACTTCACACGTTTGCAGGTCACCTTTATGATTCGGGTTATTTGTATTTTTGCTCTTTCCAAGACTCTTTTGGTCTCCTGTTCTCAATGAATAAGCAAAACTATCAACAGCATGGAAGTCAGTTCAGACAGCTTCCCCATCCCCTGGAGTGGTGACTCACAAACTTTTGTCAGGTCTCAGCACTTTTATTTTGTTTCTACAGGCAAACAAACAAATTTACCTTTACACTGACTACTTTACTATGGAGAGAAATGATCTGTTTTAGACAGAAGTTTACTGTATGCCACACGTGCCCTCTGGACTCAGGGTATGTTCTAAGTCAAGATAAGCAGCTGGTCCAGGAGCCACAGAGTATACACTAAATAGTATAAAGGAATAGTTGCCCTGGGGACTGCAAGCCCAGTCTCAGCATGGCTGCAGCTGCCTCCCATGAACCTCTGCATCAACCTATGACCACCTTTGCTCACCTTGTTACTCTTGGACCTAATTTCACCCTCTCTCTGCCTCCACAGCTATCCCCATGTTAAAACACCATATATTTAGAACTGGAAACAATTTTTCTTTTCAACAATTAACCTCAAATCCCAAACCTCTTGCAGCATCCAGATAAAACATATAATTAACTCCTTCTATTTCCTCTATTATAACCCATTACTGGTTTACACCGAAGTTGTGTCTTCTCATGTGCCTGCAAACAGTACAGTAACAGCATTCTTGCACCTCTGCCCATTGGCTAAATGACAAAGTCAAGAAAATTTGCATGTACAAAAAAATAGCAAAGTGAGGAATAAATGAAATGCCTGAAAACCCTGTGCTGGTCTAGTGCTACACTCCTTCACTTCCATGCAGGCTGATGGGCATTTTACCGCAAGTACTTTATCAACAGCTCTAGGGTAGCACAAGGGTGACTTAAACAGAAAGTTTCCTTAAACCTATTTGATAAATATTGAAATAACGGACAAAATCTAGGAAGTAACTTCTAAAAGTATGCTTGAAGCACTTTTCCTGAATGCTGACTCCGCTCAGATATTTTTTTTCTGCTGCAAGAGTAGCAGTCTCCAAAATAAACAAAATAAATGCTTCAAAAGGTAGTAGTTCTGGTCTGATAAACAGCAATATAAAAATGGCATCTTTGCACTCAGCAGACCTGCTGCTGGTGTGCAGTCAGGAGTGATTGCTGCTGACTAGGGAGATAAAAAAGGCTCTACTCCTTTCATGGTTGTTTGAAACAGGATATCATTGCTACTGTTGTGCAGCAAACTGAATACTATTGTCTTCTATATAAAGTCAAGTTCTTCATTAATTTTCAATTACATATCTAGACAGCTCTTGCCACATCACTCAATAAGAGGTAATGGGATACAGAGATAATATCAGAGTCCCCTTCACTCTGCACAAACTTTTATGATGCAAAAATGCTCAGGAAGGGAGATCAGCCTACGAGACTGGGAAATGCTTAACCCAGAGCCAAAAAGAAATTCCAGCCTCATAAAGCTACTTTTAAACAAGCACTTCCCAGATTCAAGAGCTGCATTTCTTTACAGAATGCTACAGATCCAAGCAATGCTGAAGGGGGGGTAAATGAGACCAAAAAATCAGTAAGTGCATTGATGTAAAAGGTTTAACAAAGAGTTTTCACAGCCAAAGTTCAGTGTTATGAGTGCAGGCTGCAGGTATAAAATAAAATACAATCTACAGATATGGATAAAAACTGGCTCATCATTTCAAGGAAATATATAGGCTGGAAAAAAAACTATTTTATGATACTACCAGAATAGAAGTACATTTTGTTTTACAGGACTGGTTGGTAAGTAATAGAAAAGAAGCAAATAATGCAAGTTCTCAGCATTCAAACTACCACATTTTAGAAACTATTAGGAAACACATCCTTGAAAGTGAGGGTTTAAAATATTTTTGAGCATATTTTTGCAATACTTAGAATAAAGAAACACTAATAGTGTCTGCTCTTTGGAATCTCAAAGTCAGAGAGATAAGGAAACTTCTGAAAGAAGGAACAGATAGGAAAACAAGAAGACCTGCTTCCAGAGCCTCCCAGGACTCATAGACAAAATACACCACCCTTATTTTCTTACCATTATCTGACTTGAAGCTCCTGAAAGCTAACTATTTCCCCTAAATCAAATACAGCATTCATTGCATTTCCATCTGGAAGTGCTTGATATTTCTTAGCATCTCAGTAACCATGATATAAGATGCTATTTTGTGTCACGCTGCCATTTTTTTCAGAAACTCTCCACAAAAGTAATCGTATCAAGCCTGAAATTTCTTATAAAGAAGTCAAGTAGTATTTTTCACCTTTAGCTAAGAAGTTCTGCCATATTGATTTTCTTGTTTCCGTATTCTTTTCCTTAAAAGAAAAGTCTCAATGAAGTAGTTAAGACTCCAATAAACTGTTTATCTTAATGAACAGACACAGAGACTGAATTAGTAGGCGACAGCACTTCCAAAAAAGCATTACTAAACCACTCCATTTGTGCCAGTAACTATGTACGTGCTGGTGCGATGTCAGAGACATTTCATTTCATGACACGAAAGAACAAGACAAAAACTTAGGGCAGAGAACAGAAACAAATCCACTAAAAGTTTCACGTTGTTACTGATAGTCAGAGCTTTCCAGATTTAAGAGGATGGCTGACACCAAGAAAATATTTCCCTTATATTCAAAGAGTCTGAAAATGCTGCCAAAGAAGATCAAGGGAGCTTGTTCTCTTTTTTTGTTGCATCTTTAGGTCTGACACTTTAAATAGAGTTTTTGGCACACAATAAAATAAACTCAATCAACTTCTCAGAAATTCTTGGCTTTTTATGACTGAAGCTGCCAGGCCTTTTAGTTGTGCCAAGCTTCTGCAAGAATTAAATACTGTCCAAGTTAACCTGGCATAAAAGGCTGTGTCCTTATCAGGTGAACATCAGCACAGCTGTCAGCTCAGGAGCTCCACAGCCATTGCACCCTGAGGCTCATAAGATCTGTCTCTGGGCCAGGACTGAATCCTGCCAGTGCTCACCTGCAAGCCAGAGTAGCTCTGGTGAGAGGAGGGAGGGCTTCTCCCACCTCTTCACTTTCATTCATCTATTTGTTACTACTGCTGTGTCCTTCTTTACCCTGAAAACACAGGCAGCTGTTTGAACTGCTCAAAGATGTGCACTGTGAGGCTGTATCCAACCACAGACCTGGGATGCATCATTTTGGTACAGGAGAAATTCTGTTTTTAAACACCTCTCTGCCAATACATAGGAGCACCACCTGTGAAATTCACACATATATATGCTCCAAGAATTTGCATGCCAAAAACAGCTATAACAACTTATTTTCATGATATTTGTACCGTGATATTTGGTTTAAAAATAAATGCATATTTGGAGAGAAACTGCCATGAAAGCAAAACGTATCATTCATTATTCCACTATTTCAAAGAGCAAGAAAACCACTTCTGTCTATCCCTCCCAAAGCAGTTTTGGGATTATTCGGGGTCCTCTGAGGCCGCACACCAGCTGCAGCTCTGCCACAGGCTGCCACACCTTACCTTCCTCAAACATTTTACATCTGGCTTCTTTTACACCTCCTGAATCAGAAAGTGCAGCACATCTTCCACCACAGCAGGTAGAAGATTTCTCTCCATGCTTTACTCTGTCTCACACAAGACTTTGCAAGCACATGCCCTCAGTCAGCAGGCAAGTGTCAGGCTGGTACTGGGAAGATGTCCCTTTGTATCCCTGACAGTCCAGTAGTATCATACGGTGCTCTTGTTTTATGAGGAATCACTGAGATGTAATTTTTTTTTTGCCAGTTACTATGAGTCAAATAGAAGACAGAGGAAAACCCTCAGAGAGTTTTGAGGGGTTTTGAGGGGAAATCAGCAGATTTTCCCTCAAATTCACGAACTGTTTCCTTGTTTGGGCTTGATGAGCATAACCTGCTAAGTGCTGGCATTTCTTTAACTGCTAAACCAACCTAGAGTGCAAGTAGCTCCTGTGTTTGCATGGATCACATGCATATGGTGCAATGAAGAAATACATCAAAGATCTTTCACGTGAGCCTGTCTGTCCACACAGCAGCACATGGAGATTTTTTGGTCCAGTCCTAAAATCAACAATCCCTGGGCATCACTGTATTGCTGCTTGTGCTGGTTAGGTATCTTACCCTGTTGCTACACACACTGTTTTGGTAAATGCAACAGAGGGGACCTGCCTTCAACTCTGCAACGAAATACCACACACGGCAGTAGCAGATGGATTCTTACTGGACAGGTGTCTACCAGAGTGCAAATGCATCACTGTGTCAAACCACTTTCTACCGAAGAGCTTACATAAAAAACACAGATCAAGAAACCCAAATCATCATATAAACCTTGCACACAGCTGAGCCAGCATGTTAAAAAACATTAGGGACATCAGCACTTCTGTTTTCAAACCTCATTGTACCTCCTGGCCAACATCTTCTGTACTACTCCCCTAAGCAGCTCCCTTTATCATCACCTTTTTTCCACTTCTTCAACTGCTCACTTGCCATGGACAATCAGGCAATGCAGCAAGGTGTTGCACATGCAGTAAGTATCTCTTCAATCCCACCTCTCTGGATTTTAAAATTTGTTCCGCCACCTACATTTCCAATCCTCAATTTATTTTCGCCTTCTGAAATGGCTGAGCATAAAGCTTCATGGGGCTCTGTGTTTGCTAAAACAGCTCAGAACCTTTGCCCTTTGGTACTCAGTTATTCAGTAAGAATCTGGGTACTTTCCTACCCTTCTTAGAGAACAGGACATGGGGAGAAGTTGATGAAAACCACCTTTTTTCCTGAAGTTCAGCTAACCCACCATCTGTCTAGGAACCACAGCAAGGAGCAGTCACTCAAATGCCTCCTCCCTAGCAGGCACAGAACCCTCGAGAAGGACAGGGAGAGGATGGACATAAAGACTAGATGGCTCATGTGCAAACTGTGCAAGACCTTCTGTTAATGGGCATCAAAGCTAAAGCTTCTGCTGTCCCCCTGGTCAAAGAAACCCAACCAAATCAAACCAAGCAACCAAACAAAAAACATGCACTTGGTTGTTTAAAGGTTTCATGATAGAATTTTCAATCTTGAAACAGGAAAACTTTTCAGCATAAAGATTTGACATTGAATTCCTTTTGCAAAAGCAATTGGTTTGGAGAAATGTTGCTGAATATACACAGTCCCCCTCACCCTACATCACTTTGAACAGATTCTCAGTGAGCTTTGGCTCTGGATGGGCAGTTTCTCCATTTAAAACATCCACTGATCTGCAACAGTGTTCTCATTCGTATTACTGTTTACAACGTTAAAAAAAGCTATGTGTTCTAATTCGTAAGCAGTGTCATAGCTCTAGATTTTTCAAGCATTTGTTAGTACAAACAGAATTAAAACACATTTAAGCTCAGCTGCAAACAGAGATTTTAGAAGACACTAAGAACCCAGGTAGCAAAATAAATATCAATATTTTTTCTAAGCTAACCCTGATGTTTGGACAGGTGTTTGGGATTTACAGGACATGATGATTACTAAAGTTTTCACAACTGTGCATTAAAACTCTCACTAACTTATAATACTTTTCCTTCCCTCCTGATTTGGATAAAAACAGAAACAAAATAGCCCCTTTCAGTTCTCAGAGTTATGGCCTTGGCTGATCACAGAAGTGAATAACTGGACTGATTTTTTTCTTCCAATTGAAAATGCTTAAGTGATTAACAGCCCCCTGCACTCTGATACAGTATTGAAAGGGGGTCTCTCCTGAAGCAGAGACAGATCTTCAGTTTCCTTTTACAAGCAAAGAAAAAAAAAAAAAGGAAAAAGAAATGGAAGAAGAAAGGGTGCTTTCAGTTTTGTTTCTGCAGGCCTCTTTCATTGCAACTTAAATTTGCATACCCTTCTTATCCTGAGAAGAGAATGGGTGACTGGAAAACCAATACAGTGCTCCACATTGAAAAAAAATAATTAAGGTCAAAAACTTGTTCATAAGACTCTCTACTCAATGTTACTCCTAGAGAGTCAGACTTCCACAATGCTCTTCATTATGGCTGTAGTCCTGCACTTTCTTTCGCTTGGTTTCCACTACTCTCGCTCTCCTTAAATTATGAGTAAAACTCAAAAACCAAAGGACAACAAAGGTGGGTTTATGAGCACCAAAAGGAATAGTCCAACCTGGACCCAGCTGGGAGTGCTGGCTCATGGGGAACAGGCAGAGACCCCTTTCACTGCCTTGCATCCCTTATTCACCCCTCCTCTATTTGAGTACAAGCCAACTCTGCTAAACCAGAACATTACAAGAACCATCATAAAGGATTTGTCTCTAAACTCAATTAATGAGTCAGGTGAATCACCAAATGACCCCTGTACCACTGTTTTTCTCCTTTTATATCAACTTGTAGCTTAAGACCCCAGCCAATGCTCTGTACTCTTGATATTTCATATATTGTGACTTACTAACTACATGGTTTGAGATACACGCAAGTTACCTGAAAAACTCATGCAGGCAGATGGCAGAGCTGAAACCACTGACACCTTGGACTGAGCAGAATCTTTAAGGACTAAGCAGGAACAGCGGGATGACAGCACTAGCTTCAGTGTACTATAATCACTCGGTTTTAGGTGGCTGTTAAACCCATGAATCTCTATAAAAATCCATGTGGGAGACTGTAAAATAATCTGTGTATTGTAAAGTTATCAGGTGTTATACTTAAGTGAAAATAAATCAGAAACCATACCACAGTGAGATACTTCAGAAAGTATCTCTTAACTCGCAGTGACACTTAACTGGTAGTAGCACTTAACTAGTAGTGACAAAAGCTTGCTAACTACAAAGGCACACTAAGATGCTAAAATGGTACCTGATTTGTGAATATCTAAACACTGACTGTTATTCTGGTGAATCCTAGTGCTTTGAGCATTTCAACTCTGGGACTGCTGTCAGAATCCTTATAAACAAAAGAGGTTTGAAACAAAAGTGCTTGTAATGAGGAAGCAAAATAAGGACTGGCATCCGTACTGCATACCCACTCCAAAGCATCTTCAGAGCATACTAATCTCTCAGATTCATAGCTGCATTGTTCCAAGCCTTTCTTTCTCAGTGTTTCATGATTGAAAAAAGAAAAATAAAGAGATCAAACTGTTAAATCTAGCTTTTCCTGTTTCACTCTCTCTAATTATGTATTGAAAGGAATTCAAACTGGATGAGTTTGATACAAGCATTCTTCAATGGCAAACATCAATGTAAATCCCAGGGCACAAAGCGTGGTAACAAGAAGGAAAAAATAAGCTTTCAGAAAGAAAAAAAAAAAAAGAGAAAAAAGAGAAAAGTGGTTTTCCCACAAGTTCAGGTCCCTGCAGTTATTATTTAGCTGCTTGAAAGCAACTACTTAGCTCATGTTCAGAACTTGGCTTTAACAGCACACGACAAATAAACACACAAAAATCAAAGTCCTCTTTCTAAAGCAAAATAATTACAAACACTGCCATAAAAAGTCTGATGAACTCCAAGTAGTATTCCTCCTTTGCACTGGAGAAAATACACAACATTTTTAAAATACAGAGGAGTCTTTTTCAGACAAGGAGGAGAGGGAGGCTGCGTGCTGTGGAGAGTGGAATTGAGGGATGGAATAAATCCAAAAGTAGGACAGACATCAGTAGTGGTTCATCTGAAGTAGAGTCATCACTGCTCACCATCACTGCTCCTGCAGCCTATGCACAACCAGTACCCTGAATTCATGTTAAAAGGCACTCAGAGGCAGGGAAGTTGCACCTGAGAATCCTTTAACTTGACTCAAAATGCACAGCACAGAGCACTTATAGACTGAGGGCATTTTAAAAATACATAGAAAAATTCTAAAAATCCTCTCAAGAACATCAAGTAGGGGTTTTTTGCAATTTAATAGTTTTACTGAGATGGCAAAATATTAATTCTCTAAACTATTTATCATAAATATTGTAAAATAAAATGTTTAAAGAAATTTTTAAGAAAAAATTAAGGTTACAATAAGCTACAGTAAGGGTTAACCTGAAGTGGAAAGCACAATTTGTATCTTTAAAACATTTCCTACTACTATCAACTTCATTTCTATTAAAATACCAAACTTCAGCACCATTGAGGTTTTAACTCTGAATTCAAACTTCAGCAATATTATGCAGATGCCAATACAGGATGTCCTGAAGACATCCTTCTACAGCAATATCTTATGAAATGTTATATCAATACTAAATCAGTACAAATCATGACAAGGAGACTGTGAAACAAATCAGGAAAGGGGGGGCTTTCAAGTGCAGCTTGAACCAGGTTTTGAGTATAAGAAGTTTGAGCAAAAAGCCACTTATGCTGAATCAGAGTGCTCATTCCTGAGGCTGGTTGAACACAGGAGGGGAAAAAACAGCTGCTTCTGGAAGCACTAGGACTTCAAGGGGTCCATCTTTAGCACCATTATATTCACAAAATTATTTGTTAGCAATTTGGTCAAACACAGGCTATGTGGGTCAACTCACTCCTTAATTAGATGACTAATTCTGGAGGTCAAACACGAATAAAGAGAAGGACACTGACATCCAAAGGATGAAATGACTGCTTCTAGCAAATGAACTGAGAAGTAAAACTGGTCAAAATGAAGGACCTTAGCTTGGGGAGAAAAAAATTTAAAAAAAAAAAAAAAGAAATTAACAAAGGTAGTGCAATTAAGAGGACTAATGTCAAAACAGTGGAGTAACACTGTTCTTTAGTTAATTGTGGCTCCACTAATTTCCCAAGGGTTGATTCCAGATAGTGAGAAGTTCCTGCCCTGCTTGCCACCTTCTTTCCTGGGAAAAGGGGAGCAGATACTTGGAAGGATCCCTCAGTTCCCCTCCATCCAGCCCTCTTTTTCAATCAAAGAGCCTGGCACTCTGACTCAGCTGGCTCCTCTCTTGCTCCCCAGCAGGACCAAAGCTGACAGGTGACAATACAGGTGTGGCCTGACATTTACACCTGTGAGTCACTGCCCTGTGACAGTAACCACAGAGCACAAAGGGACTCTCAAACCCCTAATCTCTGGACTGCACAAACATTCAGCTACTGAACCCGACTTGACCCCGCATAAAACTCCCATCTCATTTCTCCCATCCTGTGGCACCCTTTTTTTGCTGTCCTCTTAGGCAATTTAGTTGTGTGAGAAAAAAGCAATGGTGGGTAATCTTATCAAATTAACAGCTGCATTTCCTCCACTGCAAGCAGTAAACGATATACAACATAAAAGAGTCCTCAAAGTTCAGTTTGGTAAGAGAACCTTAAAAATCAAAATTAAACCCACCATGATTTTCAACTCTCATTACGAAAATGACTGAGCCAAAGACAGTATGATTACAGATAGGTGGACCAGCCATAATCTCTTCTCTGTCCTTCACAAGATCAGAGTACAAAGTGTTCCATGCATTCCGGAAAGAGTTTTTGTTACTGGAATACATAAAGACACAGGATGAACAAGGTGTCATAAGTTACTTTAGACTCAGGCCTTTCGTATTACTCAATAATGCATTGATAAGCACTTTAATCCAACCATTTACCATTGGGAAAGGGAGAAAAAAAAGGCAGAGCTTACCATAGAAACATTAGCTTTCTTAACAAGAATAAATGTGGTTTGAAAAGATCAAATATCCACATATGTCAAATACAGGTTCTAATATCAACATATGTGAAATACGGGTTCTAATAACAGTTAGACATAATGAATAAAACTAAAGTAGATAATTTTTAGTCATTTAGGATCCAACAGGAGGCATACTTCTTCATAACTGCTTGTTAAAATATAATTAAATGCACTTTCTGTATTTACAAAAAATATCAATATCAAAGGTTTAAAAAATGAAATGGGATCTTTTACCATGCTTTAATTTTCTGGTTTTGTATAATAGCATTTGAGTAGTAAATGGCATATGAATATGTTAATGTTGTAATAATTTATATAGCACAAACATAACCACAAGTAATATGGCAGCTATAAATATTCTGACAGGAGAGATGGGTTTTCCTTCTCTCCTGAGTATGATATCTTTAGTAATCCACAGTTGTCCATAGGCATGGAACTGAACATACAGAAGCTGCTCCTGCAACCACACCAAGTGTCACACATGTCATGGGCACAGCTCAACAGAAGTGCAGGCATCACTTTCAGGACTTTGCCTTGACCAGAGGCAACACTACTTGTTGCCACCTTGGAGATGTCCCAGACCCACTTGCACACATCATCTGTAAAACAGGTTATCTTCCATTAAAAAAAAAAAAATTCTCAAGAGGGACGTGTCTCATTCTTCCCCTTAATTAGATTCACTGTGAACTGTCACTAATTCATACTTCAATGACTCCTTCTCCCAATCTCTAAAACTAGGAACAGTCGTGCCTGCTCTCATTGGTTATGACAATTCAAAGTGAAATTTAGTATGGAAACATAATTTTATTTTAGACCAGTACTCAAAACAAGAGATTCTTCACTATTTTCAGTTTGGTTTATATATATAATCAACAAAAAGGAAAAAAAAAAACCCAGATCAGATTTAAGCCAAGTCTTTTGACACAAAACTCAAAAAAATTTAAGTCTTCTACTGCTGGATGTGCTTGCAACTGTACATATTGTCCCTAAGGCTTAACTACATGCTGAAAGTAGTTAGAATCAACATCATAACTTCTGGTACAAAATCCTAACACTTATAAAGGAAATCCTTAGGATTAAGATTGTGTTCTCACAGTTAAAATCAACCCATGCTGGACTCTACTTTATTATCAAAATAAAACAGAAGGTTTATTTGAAGCCCAGGACTGTTGTGATAATCCTACTTTTATCATCTCAGAGTAATCAGATTCTGAAGTTCTGCAAAGTATAGGTGATATCAGTGCTTTAAATTCCTAACAAAGATCTTCTTTTATGAGACCCTGTAGTGATGATAAGCTATAAAGGCTCACAGGGCAAACAGACTAAGGTTTATCGGTGTTGCACACCCTGCTACCTACTTTGACAAACAACAATTGAGACCACTAAAATCGTCAAACAGCAAACAACACGTTCTCTCATAGTTAATACCACATTCTTTCAGACCACCACCTTAAAAAAAAAATGCTTCAAGGCACAGTCAGGCGTTGCTTACACTGGAGATGCTGCTTTACCTCTTCCTTGAATGACAAATCACTTTGCATATCAGCAAACAGGTATCAATCTTTTTTATGAGTGAAGTACTGTATGACATTCCTTGTTGAGTTTTCCGAGGGCATTGACCAAGAATTATTTTCTTTATGAAGTAAATGGTTACCTTGTTTCTGTGCAACACCTAGCCATTGCATTAGCATTTTACAACAGTGAATACCATTGCAAAAGGGACAAAGAAGATCGCAGTTGGCTACTCCCAGCAGTTTAACTGAAGCAACCTGAATTTACTATCAACAAAGCACTAAATCACTGAATATATCAAAGCAGAGAAGGTAGTTTTACAAGGTAAACATCCAGACATTTACTGCAATCTTTTCAAAGCCCCCAGTACCAAGGTCAATTTTATTGTCCTGTCATACCATAAGTGACAAGGACTTTTTAAAAGTATACTTGACTACTTATTGTAATTTTTAAAGAATGTAACTTGAAAGAAAACAAAAAATATCCAAATTTGCAAAGCAGAACAGAGAACAGTGAGAATTTCTAGCGACCTGAATGCTACTGGGAAGGTTACATTCTCCAACCCACATTGAGAAACCTCAATGAACGTATTTTTGAACACCATTTATAACTAAAACCAAGCACATAAAATCACTAACATGTATCATGCCAGGACCTCATATTTCAACTGCACCTATCCAATCCCTATCAAACTTGTCAAAAGGAATTGAATCTACAGAGATCTGTAGGAGCAGTATATAATTCAGTACCACACCTATCACTTCCTACATACACCATAAAGTTCACCCCACATTTTGTACCGATGACACATGGTCACGCTGTGTTATTTCAACAGCAAACACAGCACCCAACACCTGAGCATAGCACAGTTCAGAACACCAAGTGACAGGCTGCATGTATTCTGGACGCAACAGAAGGTCAGACAGGACCCACAATCCCAAAGCTTTGCCTTGCCAGGTCACCCAGGTCTTAGGTACTAAGGCAGGAGACTAAAGGGCTGGTTAAAAACTACGTGGGAAGTGAGCTCATGTGCATAATTTTGAGGAGAAGCCCAGAGCAGACGGCAGCTGCTCAAACCAAAGCTGGAATGTCAAAACAGCAAAAGATTTTAGCAATTTAATCTCTGAAATAAATTGTAAACAGCACCTGAAAGGTTTTTCTGTTTCAATTAGAGTTCCTTGGCCAGTAAAGAGTGGAAATAAGCCCAGTGAGGAGAGAGTGGAGAAAACAATTCTGACACACGCATGCACATGGAGCACCGAGAAGTATAGAAAGCAGGAACCAGGGAAAGGGGGCTGTGGCTCATAGCTGCTTACAACAGCTACTTGTACTGTTCATATTGATAATGAATTCTAAATTCACTGAAAATGTGAGACACTGCTTTTCTTAATGGTCACAAGGTAGAAAGGTTTTGTGTTTGTTTTTTTTAAGAAGATAAGTAACAATACTAAAGGACAGAAGGAGTTCTGAACTTCTTTGGACCTCCTCCAAACAAGAGTAAGAAGCATGAGAAACAATTTACCAGCTATAAAAGAAATACTCTGCCTTTTTTTTTTTAAGCATACAAAAATGGTTTTAAGAACTACAAGAATAATTCACACAGTAAGGAAAAGCTAAGAGCTTTATTTAAATGAGAAAAAACAATGGGAAACAAATAAGAAAAAAATGTGCCCATCTTTGCCATACACAACTATAATGATTCGTGTTTGATCCATCTGCTTTAATATTTGCATTTGTTAGCAGCCAATGGTACCTGATCAGCCACAACATATAGCAGGTAATCTCTGTGACGTTCACTAAGAATTTTAGACAGATAAAGCCTGTTCCTCATCCTGAAGAGTGATCAGCACAAAAACCAAAGTAAGAATTATATCTCTCCTCTTTAAAAACAAACTTTGAACTGGTGCTTGCACTCCAATGTTATAAAACTGTACAGGTGTATCAATGCCTTGCCAGTATCCTGAACTTTAGTCTTCCTTTTCACAGAGGGAATTTGCATTTCCTTCTTTGCTATAGAATGTATTTTTTCTGCACTTCACCTCTGCTATAGTAATTATTAGCTGCAACCAGCTGCACCTGCCTGGGTTCCTGAAGCAGTCTGGGGAGACCAGAACCAGGTTCATAGGAACATATCAATACTGTATAAGCTGTCAGTTGAATCAGATGCCTATTTATCAGCAATTAACTCTACCAAGAAAGTAACAGAGCAGCAGCATCCTCTTTACCCAGAAATGCTATTTAGCCACAGAAGACAAAACATTGATGCAGCCCTGTGTTACACAGGGCACGTGTTGCATGATCTGTGCAAGAGCCATGGTATGTTAACATGGGCTCTTGATTAAGCTGCAAAAAGGACAACACACAGAGATGAAACTGGATAGATGTGTTCATGTTGGATGGGGTCCAGTGGAAGGTGTTCCTGCCCATGGCAGGGGGACTGGAACTAGATGATCTCTGAGGTCCCTTCAAACCCAAACCATTCTATCAGTCTATGACATTAGGAGCTTCACAATAAACTGGTGCCTTGCCACATCCCAGTTTGAAACAGAGCAGCCTGTGACACAAAACTGCAAGTTTGCCTTGATTTAACTGCAGAGCAACTGCTGAGGAGTGAAATGTAAATTACACCAGCAGGAAAGTGGCTATTCTTTGAAATCACAGAGTAGCATTCAGCCCTCTCTCACTGACTAGTACACACATTTGAGTGAGCAGTTGCAAAGAGGAGACCAACAGCAAGAGACACATCAATGACTACAAGTGTGCACTCCTCTCTTTAAAGAAAACAAGAGATAATTCCTAATGCAGCTGCTTACTTACTTGAGATGTGCTGCCCACAAATAGAAGCAGATGGTAGGTATAGAAGAAATGGACATAGGTTTGTGTCTCCTTAAAACGCACATATGCACCATCACAAACAGCTACAGCTCAGTACCCAGCTGGTGGCTGAGGTGTCAATGAAGTGTCAATCTGCAGTGGCTTTTCTACTCACCCAGAATAGTTGTGCCACTGGTTTTTCTTTTTTGCCAAAAGCAAATTTCATTTGACCTAGTGAAATTTCACATAGTACAACTTTATCACAGTAGTGTTTGGCTAAGGAAGAGATGAAAGTAAATTGTCTCCAGGAAAATAAAGCTGGTAATTAATTTGGAAACAAATGTAGCCTTTACCTCATTGCTACTACATGACAGATGCTATTTGGTAACACAGTATACTACTACACAGTGTTTCTAGGGAATACAGACTGAATAAATAGCACAGAGTAGACTTCTCCCTCTAAATCATCCCAGATTCAGTAGAGAAGAGAGTAAGAAGTAAGAAATTCTGCATTGCTTACAGCAGGCTATATTCCACCTCACTTACCAGAAGGAATTCCCCAAAAAAGTAAACTCCCCTTTTTGCAACTCAGGCTGCACCAAGAAGAAATCTTGCAGTAAAGATATTGGCAACAATATATTATAGAAAACATTTTCATAATGTTAGACTTTCTTTACATTTACAGAGCTTTCATATACAATTTCTAAAGAAATAAAGTAGAAGGAATTTCCCTCTCCAAATGACAAAGAGTATTTTAGCTTCTGTTATAATAGCTACAGTAGAAACTGAGGAAATTTAATAATGCTGACACAGGATTACCCACTAAAAATGTACTACATGAAAATCAGGTTGCTAGGAATTTCAAAATGTTTTGCTGTCTATCACATCCTTATTGATTCAACCATTACAGTTTCAGACCTTCACTAAGAGGTGTAGCAAGTAACAGATTACGAAACTCTTCTGTCAGTGCTGGCTGCTCCTTATCCCATTCCCAGCTCTGCATTTGCAAGAACAAAGTATCTGTTCTGTCATGGTTTAATCAAAACCAGCATACATACACACCTGATAAAAATTAAATCAGACACCAGAATGCTACTTGCAACTACAAATACAATAAAATCAGAAAAAACCTTGAAATTTTACACAGCACCACTCGTACTGCTCATGTATGAATTTATCTCAGTGATTTAAACCCATATTCAGTCACAGATAATCACAAAATATATTACTCAGCTAGTTTCAAGTGAGAAACTAAAGATACAGAGATATCCGAACACCAGTCAGTTTATCTGCTTAGAGCATACCATGCTGCCAAAAAGCTCATTTTTAAAAGTAGTTGAAAAAGCCAAAGGAAAAGAACCTTGTTCTAAAAATTAATCATTTGATCCTTAGTGATCAGTACAGTGTAGACAAGGTATCAAGGATTTCATTCATAATCCTCTTTGATATCAATGCTGCCTCTTCAAATATGCACGCAGTTATGGGCTTGGCATGCCCTGCTGTTCATACTGAACTGAGACGTGGGACATTCCATCTGAATATGAGGAGAAACTTCGTCACTGTGAGGGTGACAGAGCACTGGAAACAGGGTGCCCAGAGAGGCTGTGAAGTCTCCTCTGGAGACACTCAACACCCGCCTGAACGCAATCCTGTGCAACCTGCTCTAGGTGACCCTGCTTTAGCAGGGACATTGGGCTGGATGATCTCCAGAGGTCCCTTCCAACCCCAACTGTTCAGCAATTCTGTGATCTTGGAGAGGGATGTGGGAGCTGAGTGGGCCGATGCTGCGCACAGACACCTCCTAAGCTTCTTCACAGAGATGTCACACCATGTGGCTCCTTCTGATGTGGGAATTCTGTCCCTTTCGGTAGGCTCTGCATGTCCACCTCCATTTTTCTATGTGGGAAGGAAAAGAGCTTTCCTCTTGCCTCTCCTGCCAACTCTTTCCATTCAGGCCCGTCATGTTAAGTTTGAAAAGCTGCAATCAGCTGCACTTTTCAGAGGTCTGAGCACTCCCAGCCAGGAGGGACATGCTCATCTATGAGTTCACAGAACATGGCTTTTCATACACTCACTGATACACAGCTTCTACTGCTCATTAGGTTAAATGGTGAAGGACTGAACACTTATTCTACACAGATAATTTACAGATACTGCATGTTTATAACCCAAAGTCCCAAGTGCATGTGCAAATGAGTACCAAGTCTTAATAACTGTATTTTAACACCATTAAGTATTTTAAAGGAAGATAACAAGATACTATCAGCTAGTAAGCAATGGCATTCCCCCGCTAACCTTCCAGATTAAACACATGCAGGAAAAACAATGTACTCTACAGAGAAAAAAAAAAAGTATGCCTTGACTCCTTCTGTCAACCATATTTTCTCAACACAAGCCATCATCAATCAATCTCTTCACTCAAAGTGCAACTCCCACCCTCTCTACGTGGAACACACTAATGAGTCTCCATTAAAAAAAAAATCATCTATATTTACCAGGTAAACAGCAAAAACATGCTCTCCACTACATGCAGTGGTGTTTTCTATATGTCAAAGAAAAGCCAAAGAGGTTCCTCTCTTGCCATAGGACAACAGACACTTCACTTCAGAGACACTTCAACTGACATGAAACACAAGCTCACAAAGCCAGCATGGGTGTTCTGTTTTAGCGTATTACTTTTTTTTTTTTACCCTCTCTCTGCTTCTGCCAGCACTGAATTTAGTGTTAGTTAAAGGGCTGGCTCGGCCCTGCACCAGGAATGCAGCAGCAATGCAGCTGCACTGTTGAGCAGCGATGCCTGCACACTCCATAGCAGAAGTGAGACGGAGAAGCTCATAGCAGGGAAACATGGATGGACTTCCCCCACTGCATCAGGTCTCCTGCTGGCACAGGCGATGTGAAATCACATTTATCTGATCACCGACAGCGAGTAGTATGTCTGGAGACCACAACAGAGCCTAGAAGTAAAATATGGCTCTCCTATTACAAAAATAAGACTTTTGCAATGGCAAAGGAGGCTGTACCACTGTCCTGCTTCTCCAAGGAAAGTTTTCTTTCCTAAAGTGAAATGATGTAAGGAAAATTACATACTTGGGTGAAAAAACTTGTGCTGGTAAGGAATGCTTTTCCATAAAGCTATAGACACATCCCAGCACGAGCCCAGCCCTCGCCACAAAAGTCTTGGTGAGGAACAAACTGGAAGAAGGAAAACAAGAGAAGTTACCTCTGGATAAGACCAACAGAATGTAGGCCATGAATCAGCTGGTTTCCTTATCCAGTATGTAATTTACAAGGAACATTACAGACTGAAGCTTTCACTTAAAATTACAAGAACAATTAATGCAGTCAGGAAACAACCATTTGTTACTTTCAAATGTTGCCTTAAATGCAGTTTGCAAAACAGCCTCAAGAGACACATTTCCCCTTCCTCTACTTGTAAATGAAAATAAAAAAATGATGCTTTCATACTGGGGAAGAAAAAAAAAAAAAAAGCTGTGTTGTCTCCTTTTGCTGATTTGAATAAAACATGACTTTTCCCTTTCAGCTCATCCTCTGAAGAACAATGCCACAATCAAAATTTGTAAAGAGCTGGCAATGAAGTTCATTAAAGGGTCAGGATTAAAAACAAACAGCAAGCACCACATGATTTCTACAAAGATTACTGCAGGTCATCTCCTAATTTCAGCCTACATCTGCACACCAATCTGCACGTCAGTGCAGAAGTGCTGCATGTAACCACTGTACTCTCATCTCAGCAGGCTAAATCACAGCTCTACAGATGAGGCTGCAGGGGTATCCCACAGTCCATCCAAGCACACTTTGTTTTGATTTGTTCTCTTCTTTTTGGCAAACAGCACCCAGATACTGCTCTGGTGTAATCAGGTCCCCTGACAATGCGAAACTCACATTTTCAAGAGCCCACTGACAGATGGATTCAATTTAATGCATGACTATGAACAGCTGCTGCTGATCACCGGCTTGTACAGCGAACTCATTCATCACAAAATATTTCAAAAGACTGAGCTGAAATGGAACAAATTAATTTGAAGAAGTATGGGAGGTACAATGATAGCCTTGGAGAATTGTCAGATGTAAAAAGCATAGTTATGGGACTGCTATTAATTTATTCCTGTAAATGCTGGCTCCACTCTATTAGCAGCATTCTCCAGATTCTCAAAAATCCAGGAGGGCAGCTTGAATAAGGTATTAGAAGGTGTAATTAAATACTCCTTACTGAAGGTGATTTTAACTAAATGAGCCACTAAAGGGAGCTGACGGAATGTTTAAATTCTGCCGGGGAAAACTTCAAGATGACAAGCCTCAAAAAACTGCTGGAGAGAGAGGAGGGTATTTCCCCTACTGCTCTAATTCAGCAAGAAGACCCATCAATCATGCAATGGATAACCAGGGACCTGCCTTTGCCACCTTCATTTTGAATACTGCAAGCAGCCTTACTGCTTTTAAAAAGTTTTCATCTTCCTCTTTGGTCCTTCAGTATGGCTGCAGTCAAGAAGAAGGCCACCTCCAAAGTACGCAGCCTCACAAATGAAACCACCCGCTACGATGGTCTCTGAAAAGATGGGGAGCTGACACAGAGCTGAGTAATTCACGACTTTTTCTTTTTTTTTTTTTTTCTTACTTCAGAATTAAGCAGCAAAAACAGACATTTTAAAATTCACTGTTTGTCATGGCCACTGGATCATCCCTGAGTGACGAGGGGAATATGCAGGGAGGAAAATTCTCCATGGGCTGCCTCAGGTGGTAATACAATCTTGCCAGCCCTTGCTAGAGTTTTCTAGGAAGGGGGAAACAAATGAAGTTTCCAAGATCTCCTTGAAGGCAATTCTTTATCTAGAAGAGATATTTATTTATAACATCTCAGACACCTGTACCAACAAAATGTACTGGTACTCCTGGGACTTCATGAAGAAAGCATGAAATGCTCATGCAGAATTCTAAGTTTCACACAGTCACTTTTGTATCAATGTGCAGTTGTGAGATCAGCTTTTTGTATCTTAGTATGAAAAACATACCTATTTTGAGCAGTAGTAAATTTAACAATAATTTGTTCTAATACCTACTGATAATGGGAGAGTAAAAAGAAACAAAATTTTCCTCAGAATAGAAAATATAATCTTGCAATAGTGAGGGAAAAAAAAAAGAAAGCTCTCTTGGATAATAATATTTCCCTCCTTCCTTCTAAAGAGTTCCTTTGCCAGTCTATTTCTCTAGCTACTACCCTTCCTTAAGCCCAGGTGATGAGACAAAGCTCAGCGTCATAAACTTTTGCACAAATAAGGCATATCAGCTACCCTGCAACTCCCCTTCCATGCAATGGAAAAAAGCTGCTGGTTTGCCACCACCCAGTCTCCTGCTACCTGGCATGAAAGAAACGTGGGGATGTGACCGGTAGGTTTACACCGTGTCAATAACTCTTAAGACAACAGGGTTTTTATTTAACTTATTCTGGGGAGCAGCTGACCACGGCCAGGATATGCGCTTTGACGCGGCAGTGAGAAGCCGTGCAGTCAGCAGCATTGTTTTATTTGCCAGAACCAAGGCAGGAGCACACTCCCTCTCACACACCCTCTGCAAAGATTATTCATCACCACAGCAACCTCCAAACAAAGGTGGGAGCCAAGTCAAAGAGCCCTGTTCCTCTGATGACAGAGGATGAAGGGTGCTCTCTGCCTGCACCCTACGGGGGACTTGTTTGCTTGGGTTTGTGTTTATGTTATTGGATTTAATTTACTAATTTAACTTCCAGCAGCCCAGCATGCATGCCCAGAGCACAGAATGGCCACACTTATGCATTAAACAAAAAAATTCTATAGCCCCACTTAAAGGGAAAGAGAAAAACCAGCTGGTATACAACTCCTTCTTGCCACACAGCTGAGCAAATACCACACTTCTTACATGTTCCCAACACCACCCCCTACGTAACAGGAATAGCTGTAGTAAAATGAACACCCCACCTAAAACCAAGAAAAGCTCAACCTGTTTAACTACCATTTCATCCTTCCTCTCCCCTCACCATTTCTTTTCTTCACATCCTCTATCACTCCACAGGAGATTAATGATTTTGGATATGTTATGAAAATCCGACTGAGACAGTAAAATATCTGCAAACTCAGCACAAACGAAAAGCAGAGTGTCTTTTTTTTCCCTGAATCTGGAAGGAACAAATGCCAGTGTTTCCCAAGACACTTGAGGAACAAGATTATGACCATTTTTAAATCTTTTCAACTACACGCCATGAGGAAAAAACACTGCCTATAATGACAAGCTGTCAACACTCAGCAAGCAGCGTAGCTCTCATTTGTGACACTGATCTTCCGCCTGCAGAGCCAGGCACATGGGCACCAGCAGCCACACCAAATGAATGGCAGTACTCAAAATACCCAGATTTCTCTATTTCTCGTAAAGCACATCCCCCATCTCAGTAGCCAGGTCTCAGGATTTAAAAGGTAGGGTAACCATTTGTTTTGAAATACAGGATTAAAAAAATCCAATGGTTCCTAGGAATTTTGGTTTTTAAACTGAAAACACAAGTTGATTGGAGAAGATAACAAAATCTCATTATCTCTCATTTACTCCCGTCAAGAAATTGAAATAAGTTAAATTTTGTTGTAGTGAAATCACCAGAAATACCCACCTAACTTCAGTGATTCATGGATCTAAGCACACTGTATGCTAAGAAAAGAGTGGTTTGATTTATATCAATTGCTTAAACTAATGTTTTTCTTAAGTTTCAAAATAATCACTGCTAACCATTAATCTTTTGTGGACTTATGATGGTTTATTATTTCTGTCGGTGTGTTTCAGCCAACACCGACATGAGACAGGAGGTTCATTTACCTGATTCTGCAATATTTATATTATCCAATCACTCTGGTGATTTGGTACTTGAAGGGAGCCTATAGGAAAGATGAGGACAGACCTTTTAGCAGGGACCATAGCAACAGGACAAGGGATAATGGTTTTAAACTAAAAGAAGTTTGCATTAGAGAAGGACATTTTTTACAAATGAGGGTGGTGAACAGGTTGCCCAGAGAGGTGGTGGACAGCCCATCCCTGGAAACGTTCAAGGCCAGGTTGGACTGGGCTCTGAGCAACCTGATCTAGTTGAAGATGTCTGCCCATTGCTGGGGGGCTGGACTAGATGGACTTTAAGATCTCCCCTATAATGCAAAATATTCTATGATTCTATTATAATACTGCTCTGACACTATAATTAGAAGAAGTAGAAATAAAAAAATAAAAAAAAAGAAAAGAAAGCATAACATTTTTTTAAAGTATGAGAAAATTCATGTTACAGATGGAGGTTCAAACTGCAGTTTCAAGAGATTACACTGTATCTGCAGATAGCAAAAAGCAATACAGTGGGATTTGAAAGTAAAGTGCACGGCACCATTTAACCCCAAGAGCAGGACACTCTCCACGTACTTTGCACTCAAAAAGCTCTATGCTCTATAGTGCTCTCAGAAACAGAAGAAAAAAAACCCCAAACCCACATTTGAGCTCACACACATTTCTTAAGCACAGCCACAGGCAAACCCATCGCACTGGATATACTCATAGCCCAAGGTGATTTATGTCAGGCGTAATCACTACCTGACGTGATAAGCAGGCGTTGGCTGACTCAACCTTTATTTGTGCAGTACCTTCCTGATATTCTCGGGTTTTGGAAGAAAACTCTCCACCTGGAGCTGGTTTCCCACCCAGGGGAGCAAAGGTTTTTGCCTTCTCACCCATGCTGGCATTCTGAGTCAGACTGGGACTTCAGCAACTTGTCTTAAAATTTGTGTCCTCCCTGACCAAGACACAGACATGCTTCCATTGTAATTATTAGGCTTCTGGAAAAATCTGTGGTCTCTGACTTCTAATACTGAAAATCCTTACTGGTGGAAAAAACTGCACCTCCACAAGCAATAATGATTTTAAATAAAAAAAACATTGCTTCAATTACTACCTTGCTTTCTTTATTTCTATGCACTCCGAAAATCAATTGCAACAATTTTAAAACCTTTCTCCTCCAAAGCTGCTGCCATTAGCACTAAAGTTGTTATAATATTTAAGTCCTGGGGTTCAGAGTTCTCCAGCAGTAGAAAGGAACTGCATATACCATCAGTGGCTCCCAAGATAGCAGCTGTTACGCTTGAACTGAAGCAGGAAGAGCAGCAGCAATAAAAAGGAAAGAAACTTAAGGACAGGTATCTTCCTACTTCCGAAAATACAACGGCTACGTGACAACAGCACCAAATTTGTTTTTTCAAACTTTCCATTAATTAAAGCCTACTTGTTTTAGCCTGGCTTAACAGGCTACTGGACCTTGAAATAATGTACTTGAGTTCCTTGTTCTGCCTTTGCCTCCTCCAGCATAGAGTCAGAATTACCCTCATAATTTTTCAGGCCAGAGTAATTTTCCAACTCCACTGCTAATCAAGATCAGTACCGGGCCCAGTCCTTTTTAACATCTTTATCGATGATTTAGATGAGGGGATTGAGACCATCATCAGCAAATTTGCAGATG
>JAYRBT010000042.1:69576470-69589495 GCA_036023395.1 Myiotriccus ornatus
TAATTGGAGTTGGATCAGGGGTTGGACTTGATGATCTTGGAGGTCTTTTCCAACCCAATCTATTCTATGATTCTATAGCATGTATAGCTCAGTACAGCACTGACCTTCAGGTTTTTGTCCACATATTCCAACAAGCACTCTTAACAATATGGTAAGAGCCTGGAAGAGCCAAACAAGAGCCCCACATGTGTATTATCCTTCCTGCACCCATCCTTACAGGGGGCTTCTTCTACCTTCTCCAGAAGACACCTTCAAGTGGTTCTGCACAAAGCACCATCACCTCTGATATTCATAGGATGGTTCAGCACCTGATGCTTTAATAGGACCCCATCCAAGTGCAGAGGGGCTACTTCCCCCGAATTCCACAGAGATGTTTAAATGATTAGCTATAGCTAAGGGCACATACGTTGTTTTTAATAGCAAACGTGTGCTTTGCAGACCAGGCTGTATCTCATCAATAATTCCTTGGTGCCACACTTCCAGGAAGACAGCAGTCAGCCCAGCACGACAGTCTTAAATAAAGCAGGGTGTTACAAGGTGTGAGGCAGCGCTCCACACATTCTGTCAAAGAATCCCAGCACTTCAGCTGCTGGAAGAAGCAGATTGACATTGTTTTATCAGGGAAAAATCACAGATGGGAGAAACTGACTAGAAACCACCTTCCCCTAAAAAAAAAAAGAATTGCTAGCTATTACCTTTAGCAGGGAGAGTATGTCTAGTATTGAAGTGAAAACAGGATCACATCTCAGAGGTCAAAATAAGCACACTCTTTTCTTTACAAAGTATCTTCAAAAGGAAGCTGTGGATGAAGTTTGTCTGTGCATAGCCAGGCAGAGATTTAGATAGGGAAAAAAACCAAAAAACAAACAAACACCAAAATCCATGCACTTACATAAAAGGCTTTGGGTAGTTTCATTTTCTGTTCAGCTGGAAAGGAACTGAACCAGCACACAGGCACGCATTTTTAATCACCCTCATGCTGACAGCAGCCAGTCACTACTTCTGTTATCAGAACCCCACAGCTTGCATTACCAGGCTAGGAAGCCCTAAGGAAGAGGGTATAAAATCTCCTCTGATTAAAAAGGCACAGTGATACCATCTAGTATAACACACAAATGCTACAGATTTGACATTCGGCCTCACCAGGATGTTACTCATTGAGTGGAGGGAAACGAGAAAATAATGCGTAAACACACAAAGAAATAGGAAGGATTTCCTAAGATCAGATGGTAACCTGATCACTCACTCTCTCTACGCTCGTCAGTCACTCTCTGAGAAAGACAAGCAAGGTAGGTGGGTCTTTGGATCCGGAAACTTATAGAGTTTGCAACAAGATGACAATTGTTAAAGAGCCAGAAAGAGAGAAGCTGTGCGTACATGCAACTCACCAGTGATCACTCCAGCAAATGCCACGTGCCAGGGATTAAAACTTCAGCCCAGGTAGGCCCTGTCCCTGCCACTGCTTGATTCACCTTAAGTGGCTGGCATGTCTCCAGTGTCACTCAGAAAACAGCTGCCCAACAGGTCAAATCACTGAAAAAACAGAAAAGAAACAGGTTCAGCTTTGCAATTCCACTGCACATTATATAATGAGTTAAGACTTGCTAATCCCTGACTTCTTAAAATGTGATTTCCCTTACTGCATGTTAGGGAGAAGTATAGTTCTGGTTAGATGTCATTCACTGCTGTCAACATGTGAACTTTCTAAATACCAGTAATATCAAAAAGAACTCCTCTGTACAGCTAGCAGGAACCTCATAGTCAGGATAACTGGACATCTTCCACCCTAAAACAATTTTGAATCTGACATTCAAGAGTTAGTCCTTTTCTATTTCATTTCTTTAGTCATATCTAGCCATTTGTTCTAGCCTATCTGTAATTCAAGTCACTTCCAGCTTCATAGCTGCACCGCTCCAGGCACTGACCAGTCCTTCAAATTTTACCAAACCTGCCCAGTTTACACTGGAATTTTCTTATGAGTTGCTCTCTTTAGGACATCATTTTGATTTTGACATTATCCCAATTCTGTGACTTCTATGAGAGGTTCCTCTCCCTTTCCCCTACAGGTTCAGCCCTGCAGTGATGTCTTCCATTTTACAATAAATCCAATTAAAAATAATTTAAAAGTACAGATCGATTTGATATAGCAACAGAACTGGGAAGAAGCAGTAAAAAAGTCAATTCAGTAATAGAGCAAGTGACAATAGGTCAATTCAGTCAATCTGAATTGATCCAGTAGTTGCATATTTATGTAGGAAAACAGTAGCATGTTGAGCTAGTTTACGTATTAAACCTTACTAGTTTGCTTATTAATATGACCAGATTATTAGAGTGGTTTCTGTTAATCACCTATTTCTGTCAAGGCCTCAACATTTTAATATTTCAAAGGGAGATAGACATTTCATGGTTTTCTGACCAGGAAACCTTCACTGAAGAAACACCTTAAGGCAGCACAGGCTGCCTTCCACCCATACTCATTTCCCAATCATGAGTCTCCACCTTTCCCAGCTCAATGACCTCAGGAAACGCCCTCTACCCCTCCATGCCCACTTTCTCCCTTGCAAAACATGGATAAAGGTGCCAGTCTTCTTAATGAAATACACTGCAAGTGCTGAGGAGCACTAAGAGCCAGGTATGCTTAATAGCATATCCAGTGTTTGCCAACACCCTGGGTCAGTGCAAGAGTGTTGACACTGATTTCAGAGTAACCAAGGAGCCTTCAGGAACAATCACAGTGAGACCTTTCTGTGTGCATGTCTCAAAAGGGCAAGGGGGTATATGCCAAAGAGGAAGAAGGAGCATGTTCAGAAGTTACCTCTAAATAGAACATGGTCATCTATAAAGCTCTGAGACGGGAATATGTTTAGCTACACGCAAACCTATATATAACTATATCTATGTACATATATGTACAAAGGCAAGTACAGGGTACTGCACCTGGGCAGTAATAAACCCAAGTACCAGCACAGGCTGGGGACTGAACTGCTAGACAGCAGCTCTGCTGACAAGGACCTGGGACTCTTGGTGGGTGATAAGTTGACCATGAGCTGGCTGTGTGGCCTTGTGGGATCCTGGGGTACCTCAAGAATAGTGTGGCCAGCAGGTTGAGGATGGTGATTCTGACCCTCTATTCCACCCTGGTGAGGCCACATCTGGAATACTGTGTTCAATTCTCCAAAGTTCAAGGAAGACAAGGGGCTACCAGAGAGGGTCTAGAGGAGGACACCAAGATGATGAGTGGCCTGGAGCACACCTCTCTTACGAGGAGAGACTGTGGGAGTTGGGCCTGTTTAGTCTAGAGAAGACTGGGGGACCTCACCAATATATATAAATATCTCAAAAGCATATGCCAAGAGGGTGGTGCGGGATTCTTTTTAGTGGTGCCTATTGACAGGATGAGGAGCAATGGCCATAAACTAAAACACAGGAAGTTTCACCTCAGCATGAGGAAGAACTTCTTTACACTGAGGGTGGCAGAGCACTGGAACAGGTTTTTCCCTGTGTGTGGAGGGTGTGGAGTCTCTGTCTCTGGAGACATTTAAAACCCGCCTGGATGTGTCAGCTGCTCTAGGTGACCCTGTCTTGGCAGATGGGTTGAACTAGATAAGCTCCAGAGGTCCCTTCCAACCCAAACTAGTAATTCTGTGCCATTCTGCAAGTCTGCTAGGAAAATACCAAACATTAGCACCCTCATTGTTTCCAAGCTCCTTATCTCTGAAATTTGTGACAGGTTTTGGGATTCTCATCTGAAAGCCAATGTAAAACAGAAAAGGATTTCAGTGGTCAGTTTCCGAGCTCCTCCTTGCTAATATGATTCTACTATTTGCAGCCCTGGACATGGACACAGTTAATGAATAATGACTTTCCAAACAAAATATCAGACAATGATGGGAGGGGGAGGGAAGGGTGAAATGACTGTGTGGGCAGCTTGGATTGGATTCGGCAACAATTAGAAAAATTGATGCCCTTTTAATCATAGGAAAAGGCTTTGCTGGAAAGATAAGACAGACATGACATTCAAAATACTTTAGTCTTTGGATTTAAATGTATGGAAATTGCAAGTTCAAAAAGTGGGGGGTTTCACTGTGCTTTCTTTTTATAATAAAAAAATATAGCTCTCTTAAAATTTACATCCAGATGTGTGTGTGTAAACTTTCAGCTCACTTCAAAGCTGTTGCAGGAGAGATTTGTTTTGTTTTTATCACTCTCTGCAAATATTACTTGCTACAAGTGGGACTGCCTCCTACAAGGTACAAAATGTCTTTCATTTCCCTTCTAGTAACAGCCCAAGACAGTAGAAGTTACAATCACTCGAAGGATCAGTCCAACAACCCATTAACATCATTTAAGATCCTCCTCTAGCTGGTTCCACCGAATATATTATCAAAAGAGGCCACTAAAGGTTGCTCCCTGTTTGATTAAGTTTGCACAGTGCGTTTCCTTCCCTGCCCTCATTCGCAGTTCCAGGAGTTCATGCCAGCTTCTCACACGTGAGAAATGCCTACAGAAGCACACAAAATGCATTGTCCTCAGCACTCCTTTAGTAGCAGAGTATCTTAATAGCATACTTTAAAGAATTAAAAGGGAAAAGAACATTTCTCTACAAAACTCACACACAATTCCTCAACTACAAAATAAATTAAAATCTCTCACAGTGCTGGATGTTTTACTGCTGCTCTGTGCCTCTACAACTCCTCCTCAACACCAACAGTCATACAGCCCATATTTACCAGATCATTACTACAGTGAGATATAATCACTCTGAAAGAAGTGCTATTTTATAAACAACACTTACTATCCTACAATTTATAATCACCATTTCTATTACCCAGTATTTTTCATCAACACATCTCAAATAATGTTTAGAAGATTTAACTGCAGATGTGACAAAGTGAAAGCAAAATTGTACAGAGCAGAATTTATCCAGGAAATAGGAACTGTGATACTTAATCTTGCAAAATAAGTGAGAGATAATTTAAAGTAAGGTATCCACAAAGAACAGTGTCTGTGCCAAGAGACTGTTTGTATTAGTTTTGCAAAGAGGGGACAGAATGTTCTTTTCCAAAGAACCACAAAACAAACTTCCTGAACCAGTGTGAGCTTTCTTTTTGCTTGTATTTAATCCAAGTAAATGTGTTGTAACCAAACTTATTTAATATGGAGCGGAAAAAAAGTCCAGTAATTTGGCATAGTCTTGTCTTGAAAAAGTACAGTCACACTCCTTCAAAGTGAGTGGAACTGGTCACCTGGACAGATCTAGAACCACTGCTGCTCTGGGAAGTCAGTAATAATAGTCTGGAAGCGGGTTTTTTTGACCATTTTTCTAAAACCACTCTTTTCACAGCATTCTGAGCAGCTGTAACTAACTCTTTTTTTTGCTGCCGCCTTTTTATTTTTTTAATGCTAGTCTCGTGAAGCACACCAGCAGGGTTTGAGGATGTGGAGAAAAGAGGGGCTGCGTGTTGAGATGGTAACGCAGCACAGCAAAAAGAACTTGAAATCATCACATTCCAGTTTATTTAACGCAATATTTTGTTTCTTTGTTTCAAGTTTTACTTCCTTTGGTGTTTCAGAAGATGATGTTCACAGGAAAAAGCTTCTTTGCAAGGCAAAGAGAAAAGCATTACTGATACAGTCAAAAGAAACAAGATAACCTTTAGTGTGATGATTCTGTAATCCCTGTTTAGACATAGTAATAAATTTAAAATTAAAAAAACATAGTATACACCCTCTACCCTACAGGAGGACACTGAGCCCCTCAAAAAACACATCAATATCTAACTCGGCAATGGTTCTGTTTACATGAACACTTGTGAAAATTTCTTCCCTAACAAAAATCCTCATTTTGTAAAAGTACTTCCAGAACCTCTAGAAGTAGAGTTTTTCCCAATGTACCACAGGCATATCTGTCATATTTACCCCGCGAATATCCATCTCTTCTCACAGTTTGACAAGTTAATATGCTGCATCATTTTGTCAGAATTCAAAAAGAAATGGAAGTTGCCACACAACTCATTGTGAGACATTTAAAAGATTATATTCAACAATATAATTATAAAATACGGCACTACAAACTCACCGTAGAATAGTTATCCTAAACAGACCAATAAAATACCATCCAAAACTGGCAAGGATATGAAAAAAAAAGACAAATCTGATGGGTAGACAATACAACTGCAAAATGTGTTTCATGTAATGTATACTGATGCAAAGTTTTGTAAATTTGAGTCAGATGTCTAAAAGCTGTCCATCTTCATTGCCAGGGGAGCTTAAAATTAATATAGTTGTTGTTATTATTGTTGTTATTATTAGTAGTATTATACCCCTTCATTTGGGATGCTTATACCTTCTTTGGTTCTGTATATTATTGCCTGACTTGGTTTATTAACAGCTGTTAGATTTTCGTGGCTATTTAATTGTCACTGGTTCCTTGTTTACTTCTACTTTTTTCCCAGCTTGAGTTTCTTACAGCACTGACAACAAAATGAATCGGTATGATTTTTATTTTGAAATAGGGAACAAATTATATTAGTCTCAGGTTTTAAAGTTTTTTCATATATTCAACTTGGATCCACTTGAGCACATAAAAGTTACACTGTCAAACACATTGGTATATAAACCCTTATTCTCACTACCAGAGGCATATATTGGGAGAATTCCTACAACTATTCCTTTTTTAAATTGAAGTAAAGAGAGATTATTAATATAAAACTCCAGAGGTTTACTTTCGGCCTTTCTAAAGTCAATATATAGTTGGTCTTACATTTCAACAGACCTGGGATTTCTTGTTAGCACTACAAAAGACAAATCTGTCTCTTTAGATATGTGCGTGAGGTAAGGAAACAAAACTGAGAGCAGCATATTATTCAGGAAGATTAGATTACTGTCTTCAAATACTATTACAGACTTTAAAAGGATGAGCATAGAGAGTATCACAGTGGGGAACAGACACATGGGTGTTCGCGGCTCCAGCATAAATTCACCGCCTACTCCCACAAAGGGACATCGTAAGATTGTGAATGCTCTTGAAAACTACATCGACTCTCAGATCTTTGACTGACGTAGTTTAAAAGATACATGGGAAGCATCCCATATGGTATCAGAAAAAGCAGTAAGAAAAATGATCTGGATTTCGGAAAGGAGCAGGGGGGCTCGATAAAGGGAAGGTTTCTTAGTAGTCGCTCCAAAGGGTGCTCAGAACAGAGATGCTGAGCCCTTGATTCCCAGACTTAACGTTTGATGACTTGAACACTGTAAACATAAATCCAGATACAACCTTGTGACAAAACCACCCATCATATCCCTGTTCACCCTTTGCATTCCCTCTGCACCATCCTGCTACTGGCTTAGAAGGGGACATTGCCACAGGTGCTCAGAGCAGTAGAAACTGGGCTGTGAAAACTAACTGGGCTAGTTCTTCTAGTTGACCTTTTCCGTTCAATTTTTCTGTTCAGCAAAGGAGAAAAAAAAACCAACCACTTGACATTCCACAGACACATGGAAACAACATCCATCCTTTGCATTCTCACCACAGAGATTACCAAAATGTCCACTGTGCTCAGTAGCAAAGAAAATTAATGTTCCCAGCTGCCTGCTATCAAGTCCTTTCTTTGCTGGCCCTCTTGTAAAATGAGAGCTGAAATAATCCAGGCAACTGTTCTGCTGTAGCCTGAAAAGTCAGGTTCTCTTACTTTTTCAGAAAGGCAAAATGAACTACACAAAACTCCTAGCATCCACATTTAAATCTAATAAATAAAGAGGCCTGTTTAGAAAATTTGCTAATCTTGCCTTGTGTAAATTTATTATAGCTCATTTGTCATGTGAAACTTCTAAAGATGTAAAAGGAAGCCAGAAAAAAGGGAATCCGTTCATAAAGAGAAGAATGGGGCAGCACCATGAAGGACAGTAACTAGATAGTTAAGATGAAAACTCATGGCCAAAGGGTGAATGATTGAAAATTTTGGTTCAGACTGGTATAAATTTTATAATATGACACTGTGCACTAATAAGTGCACAGTATTAGTACACAGGGTAGGAATCTTGCCCTTCCTAACACTATTACCACACTGCAAAACTGTGTGCCATCAGAACGATCTTGAATCTTTTCTGTTTATTAGGGAAAGCACAAATTCAGGCTGCCCTCTGAAATCACTTCCTCAAAAGAAAGTACAGAGGTTTCCACATCAATACACCTACAGAATTCCACACATTATGGCCACTATTGTAATAAAAGTTATTTTGAGCACTGCCTGTGGTAATAAATCAGTTTTAGTGCCAATAGTTTTCTCTCTGTAGCTAAGAAGCAGGGGGAGTTTCCCCATCATGATGTAATCAGAAGTTGCTTTCTAGCTAGATCAAAAGTTAGATTCATTAAATTTTTATCTCAAGAGAAGACAGAAGTTTTAAGTGTTTCAGAGGCCATGTCTATGGTATGCTCTGTCAAGCTCATAATTTTTCTCCATGCTCAGGCATGTCAAGTCACATTTTTTCCATGCAATTATAAAACCAGATACATTTCATCAGTATATGCCACCCTCTCCCTCGGAATCACAAACTGGCCCATTTTCTTAAACACCATTTCTTACCCATGCCTTTACACTTCTCCCAAATTAGAGTTCCTGATGTTAGAGCTCATCTAGTCCCCTGGGATCAAAGCACTGCACTGTAAATGATGTCTTCCAGTCTCTTCTGATATTGCCCATCAAGGTCACAAAGCTCCTACTCTAACTCAGAACAACCTGTTACACAACTCAGCAGCTAATGACCGCTACTTCATGAATTAATGGTTTAGTATAATTTAATGTGGTTCACTGTATCACATTCCAAGTTAAATCTTCCTAAAAATCAATGCAACTGTGAAAAGCAAGGTTTGTAATAGCTTTTATTAGTCTAGTAATGTATCTGGGGCAAAAAATTAAAAGAAAGGGAAAAAAAATAAGAGAGTAAGAGAGCAAACCTGTTTTCAGGGCAACTATTGGGTCTAACAGAAAAAGCAATGTTATTTTGTCAAAAGAAGAATCAGGAACCTAATAGTCTCCAGCAAGAACAAGGAGGTCATTTTCTTAGGGCAGCCCTGTTCCTTCCAAAGGATCCAGGATGCTCCCACTGGAGTATAACTAGTAATTCCTATTGAAAAACAAACAAACAAACAAAAAAACCCAAAAACCACAACTCAAACAAAAAGCAAAAAAAAAAAAGAACACAAACAAACAAACAAAAAGCCCCCCCCCAAACAAATTCAAACAATAAAAACATTTTTATAGTACTTATCACTACCACTTTACTACTTTTATTGTAAGTTCCCATTGTACTGATACACATCACCATGAGCAATCCATGAGTCTGGAGCAGGACTCTGGCCAGGACGGATCTCATAATACTCTGAAAAGCAAGGATTTCCGGAAACCTTGGGCTAATGCTCTCCTCAGATCCTACATAACAAATACGACAGCTCCTGTGCTGCTGGACACAGTCCCCTGGAGATGATGACAGGTATCAAAGACAGCCAAGTACTCATAAGGAGCCCTACAAAGGACAACTATAAAATATTCCTTTAATCAATTTTTACCCAGCTACTCTCAAGCCCAAGCCAAGGAAACAGCTTTCTAAAACATTCCACTTCTTAAAAAAAAACAGAAGAACAACAAAAACCACCACTTATCCCCATAAAGGTTTTCTTGCTAATGTTTCTTTTATTGAAGCCTATTAAAAAGTAATGCTTTCAGTAATGTCTTGCAGTAATGCCCTTCTACAAAGGAAGGGTGTACAAAAAGGAAATCCTCATGCTTAAATACTTTAAAAAGTTGGAGGGTATATCTCTTCCTCCGTTTTATAATTTTGGAACAAGAGTGTTTGTCCTTGATCTGATCCCAGACTCTTTTTGACTTTCTTATATCATCTCATCTGTGCTTTTATTTGACACACTAATATGGAGCTGATTCTGAAACATGGCACATAGAAGTACAGAAGTCTGATGAGCATTCATTGTAGGCCAAGGGCAGGATTTACACCACAAACTAAAAAATGCCTAATCCTGAGCTAATTGATGATACATGAAAACAAACATGCAAAACAATCAACCACCCTGCAAACTGAAAAAACCCCAATAGCTCAAACCACCATAGTTACACAGATACTTTTCCCTGGCTCTGTATTAACCAATCTGCATATCCCTTGCATTCCCACACTATTTTTTGCCTGGCAATTGCGATCAAAACACAGTAACTTAATTCAACATTGCTACACAACAAACAGAATGTGGACATTAAAAATCCATATGACCAAAAGGAACTTTTGTGTATCCCATCTAGAAGCAAAAAAAGGTGAAAGTCATTAAGTTTCCCAGAAATGCCTAAAATTTTGTCTTGCCAATATCAATGAAGTATTTTAATTGTGTTTGGTTTTGTTCACTGCATAGAGTCATGTATTATCATTACCGATGCTGAACACACTCAAACACAAAATCCCTCTTAACAAACAACTCTTAATCCAATGTTTCATCATTTTATCTTACCACTAGAATTTTTCGGGGGAAAATAGATAAATAAAATCAGAAATCTGCTCTAACCATTTAAAATAATGTTCATACCTTCTTATTTCATGTATTCAAAGATACTTTCAAACTTGCAATTATAAATAAAACTTGCAAACTAAAATATTACATTCACGGTGATGAATCAAAAGATAAAACCCTAACTTGGTAAACAAATTTAAGAAAATGTGAATAAAACAGTGTTCACTGCAGGCTGAAAGAGGTTATGCCAGATAACTCTTTGCACGGAGTAAGAAACTCAGAGCCAAAACACAAAACGTAAGATATGAGTTTGTAATAGAAGGCTGACAACACAGATACCACAAAATACACCTTACACATGTGCATTACCAGGCTTAGAAAAGGAGGAGAAAGCTTTTGCTGTGCTCAGAGCAGGCTTCGTGCAAACTGACAAAGCTCCTAAACAGCTCTCATCTTTTTATTCCTCACCATCTCTCTCCTGTCACAGAACACAAATCTGTCAGTATCCCACTGGGTAGGACAATTCTGCTGTCACGGACAGAACAAGTAACCTAAACAGAAGCTGCCTGTTGGGCAGCAAGGAAACCAAATTTTTCTGGTACCAGAAGCAAGAACACAGCTCAGCTGAAGCGTTGTGTGTGAATCTGTAACCAAGCCAGCAACTGCCCAGTCTTAAACTCTTATTAAGTACACAGGACTGTAAACACACAGAATATCTGTGTATGTTGTCATTTTAACTAAAAGTTAACATTTGTGTCATTGGAATTTATTAGCTTGTCTAATAAACCACAGTGTAACAAACCGGCGACAAACCTTTTAGCAGGGCCTGTTGTGATAGGAAAAGGGATTACAGCTTTAACCTAAAAGGAGACCCACTGAGATTACATATAAGAAAGAAGTTTTTTACAATGAGGGTGGTGAGGCACTGGCACAGGTTGCCCAGAGAAGTGGTGCATGCCCTATCCCTGGAAACATTCAAGGTTGGATTGGACAGGGTGCTGAACAACCTGATATAGTTGAAGATGCCCCTGCTCACTGCAGGAGGGTTGGACTAGATGGCCTTTAAATGTCCCTCCCAACTCAAACTATTCTATGATTCTCTTAACTTACTCACAGAATTGGTCTCAGTGACCTGCTCAGCATCTTACCAAAAGCAAGGAGAGTGGCTGGGTGTTCAGCAAACCTCTCAACTTCTATGGCAAAACACATTCACAGCAAAGAGGAAACTTTTGGCAACTCTCCTGGGAAACTTCATTTCTTTGGAACATTACAAAAATCAGAAAGGAGAGACACTCCTTTTTAAGCCTAATAAATAAAGTAACAGTTACCAGTCTAACTGGAAGCTGAACTTTACCAACTGTTTGTGGGAGATGTGATGAGGTGAGAAACTCTAGAAGTCTCTCCAGCATGTCAGGTAACCCACTGCATTATTTACATGGCCCAAGTAGTGTCATTTGTCTTTAACTTCAAAACAATTTGTGAATCCTTACTGGAGTTTAATAATAAATCCACAGATTCCCTCTGTTTGCCAGGATGAAATAAAGACTGCTAAAATAAAGAAAGGATGTACACAGGAAAAAGAAGAGAGAGAAACCTTATGATGCATCACGATCATACTCCAGAGGAAACACTTTCACTTCCCAGGAGGCTCAAAACACTGTTGTCAACGTCAGACCATGTCAAACATCCCCCCAAATGTAAACCAGTTACTTCAGGTTGCCCACCTAGAACACAAACCTATAAAACATATAAATTATGCTTATGGATTACAACAAATGCATCCTGTGCTAAACTTCCTGCAAGCTTCTAGGAATTGTTTTAGAACAAGATGGATGAAGAAACAGGCCAAGGGAAGAAGTAAATAACAGCTCATAACAAGAATGTTCCTAGAAGACAGACCAAAACTAATACTGTCTTTCACAGCTCTAGAACATTGAAATCTAATATAATGAAAAAAAAAAAAGAGATGAAAGAACACGAAATAATTAAATACACTCTTCAGAATAAGAAATTCATATATTTTATTGCTTTGAAAGAGAGGAATATTAGCCCAGTGAAGGCAAGTATTTAAAAAAAGGTTCTACTGAATTTAAATCAAAAGAAAAATTTTCCTCAGAAACAACAAATAGACCTCCAGATGCAAAACTGGTATCTCTTTTATTAAAATGCAGAGATCCTCAGGAGATTAAGTAATTCTGCACAGTCTCACACATCTAAGGATTCCTAGTGCAGGATTTAAATGGAAGATTTAAATCAACTTGAGAAGACGTACAAAACCCACATAGTATAAGTGGCTACCATCCTTTATCACTTTTAGCTTTTTCTCTTTTGAGTGTATGGAAACATCCACTAGAGGAACTTTGTTTCTAATATTAATATTACTATTAGCATTGCAGGCCGGACAAGATGGCGGGCGGGCGGGTGACCACGCGCGTGGCGTGCTCCTGCAGCTGGTGCTGGGTGGTGGGGGACCCTCTCCTGCTCCCGCGGCTCTTCGCCGTGCTGCATGCAT
>JAYRBT010000042.1:69590309-69641367 GCA_036023395.1 Myiotriccus ornatus
AAACACTGGGCTTTTCAATGAGAACATGCTAAACTCTTTCCCCACCCAAAGGAAAACAAAGATGTGGTAATTCTCCACAAGGAATTTACAGAATAATAGCTGGACATATAGTGAAAAGGTTCTTTGTCTTGAAAGGCATAAATGCATTTCCCTACATAAGAGATGATTGTGTTAACTGGAGCACTGCTTATTCTGTTACACTAAATATTGCCTCAGGACCTCAACGAACCATGACATGGCAAGGCTACATGCCAACTTGTTAAGTTACTTCAGAAGAATGATGCTCAGGCCAGGATTTCGAAGTTCTAAATCTTTCCTTATAGGAAATTAATGTAGATGCAGGATGACTCCAAGTACAGCAGCAGAATGAAGATTAAGTATTCAGTCTGTGTTTGTCATCTTCTACTTGAGACCAAGGCAGCTGTGCCACTGAGAGATGACACATTCCACCTACAACGTAAAAACACTTAAGGACTTGTCTGTAATAGCTCTAAGTTTTATCATCTACAGCATCCATAAATTAACTCAGTAAATATTTGCTTAGCAGCAATGCTGGGCCAGTGACTTGACAGGATTCCCTGATCTACCCTTGTGAAAGTAGTGAGACTAAGCCTGTACAGGAAATAACATTAGAACAAATTCTCCTGGGAAAACTAGGCAGGAAGATGTTATATTTATAGAAATGGGAGCTAGAGTCACTTGGTAAATTTTTTTAACCACTCATTATTTTTACCAATATTGGCAATTGTGGGACAGCTGCAGAAGGGACAAAGAAAAAAGTTTAGACCACGCTGTTGTTAACATGTAGCTGGGAATTTAAATACCACCTCTAGCAGTGAGTAGCAGTATTATGGCACAGCTTTGTCCCAGGAATGCCACAGATTTCCATGAAATTGCCAGAAATTAGGATTGCATGCAGTGGCAAAACCAAACACAATGGGCAAAGATGGATTACAAAAAGAGAAATACTTACTACTGAGCTATAAAAATAGTGCAGGAAAATAAGAATAGTATGTTTAATCCCCTGTCTTCCTGAGGGAAATAAAAATGTTTTGCATATGAGACTCACTCAGAGACACAACAATTCACAGAATTAAAAACATGACATATTTTTCAGTCTATTTCTTTTCTGTGTACTTGAAGTGTCTTTTTGTTTGCACTGCAGCCACTCAGTGCTGATACAACGATGAGCCTGTCAGTCCTGTAAATCATATTTCTAAGTTCCAGCGAGATTATGTGTCATTCAGGTTACATGTGGATTCTTCTTGACACTGTGAAAGCTGGCAGTCCTCTAGCCAGGCAAGAAAATAATTATTTCCCCATATATCACTGCTTGGAGAGTTCCTAAAAATCTAACTTTAGCTTGGCATATTGTGGGTTTTTTTAGAAATCTGAAAATCCTTTGTGATTTGACAGTTTCCAATACTGTTTTCACTGTGAATTTCCTTGCAATACAGGTGCTGAAAATGACACTCCTCTGTCACAGCCTAATGGAAGACTTCTCATCCAAGCCTCAAGGCCCAGCTGAGCACTTCCCAGGGCAAGCACTGGGACACAGCAGCAGATGCAGCTCTCCACTCAGCTTGCACCCATCAGGGAATAAAAGATTAATCCTAAATAGTCTGTACTACTTATTTCTCCCCTCTGCAAGCTGTTACAAACCCCACGTTTCACTCCATCATGTTCCAGATTAAACAAAACAGATTAACAGGGAAGGAGTTGGGCAATTTTTTCCCACTAAATTTGCATGAGGGAAGGCAAATATCTGTGGCCTTACAGACTTACTCTCAATCAGTGCCCCGAGGGTATAAACTACACCTGTTCTACCAAACTGAATGGTTATTTACATTCAAGTCAGGACTAAGATGCAAAGCATCAACAACAGATTTCTAATTATAACTATGTAAAATATCACCCCACCCCCAAGTATCAAACTTCTAAAACAGAAGAAAAAAGAGAACTTGTGGACATGCACAACAACTCCCTTTCCTCCACCTCCAGGAAAAGCAGAAAGTCAGCTGTGAGCTTTATTTTTTTAAATACATTTGCCTCCTCTTCAAGGAGACTTACAGAGAAAACAAATTACCTATGGCTTCCAAGCTTGTAACAGAGATGGTCTGCAAACGTGTCTCAGCATAAGACCTCAGGTCACCACCCTAAATTTCTTTGTATCTCTAGCCTTGAGCAAGTTCAACTTGTTTACTAAAACTGGTACCAAAAAAAACCACAAAACCCACAACAAAACAAATGAAAAATAACCCCAAAAATCTGTAGAGGAATATTCTTCAAGGGCAAAGAAGAATTGGCAGTATTAGCTGAGAACCAGATTCTTTCCTCTGCTTCTTGGGGGGGGGAGGGGGGGAGAAGAATCAGCACCCCCTCAATATCCTGCCAAATGGAAGCTATGGAGTTTTCCACTCCCTGAATCAGGAAAATGGCCTCTTATTTACCACAGAGTCAAGGAAACCCCACCACAATCAGGGCTCAAAGGCAGTTTTGCTCAAGACTCATCTGTTCTTTATTTTTTACCCCAAAGGCACCACAGCAATCACTCAATGCTGCAAATCAACTGATGATGAGAAGTAGGCAATAGGAAACTAACGGTTGGAACTGAATAAATAGTTACAGACATCCAACATACCTAACAAAAAGCCTACAAAAGTTGAATGTAGAAAGCTAGCATGACCTGACCATGGTGAGAAAGACTCTTACAGAGAAGTTTTGGCATTATCAACCAGTCGGGCGCATCTCAACTGAACGTGTACATGAAGTACATCAGCAACAGGGGTTGTCATCCCTCCCAGCCTCTCCTCTCTCACCCAAATGTACTGCAGAACGTGAGACCCACTGCTGTCTACAAACAGCTCACAGATGGTGCTAAACCTCTCAGCTACATTGAAAAGAAACCCAAAGCCAACACCATAATTCAAACCAGCTGCAAACTCAGAGAGGCACCCAGCTCATCTGTGATCCAGACTGTGCTCTGCTCTGCTGACTGCTTGGGGGCACCGACAGGGTTGGCCCACTGCCCTACCACAGAATGTGTGGTAAAACATCACCCAAAATAAGAGAGAACATCTTACACAGAAGAAAAAAGCCTCACATTCTTGCATGTGGGAGATGATGGCTTCTTTAAAAAATCTCTTTTGATTAGAGTTCAGCAAAAAAAGCATAAAAATCAAAGAGGAGAATTATTCTTACTAGATAATGTAAAAATATTTACACAATGGTTCCTTACATTTTATCCCCATCAAGATTTCCTTCTCTCCTTTAAGTCCATGTGCAGCCCCTTCTGCTCCTGTTATCTTGTTAGGAAAAGGGCAATAAAAAAGAGATGCTTGAACTCCTCTGGACGAGGTCCAACCTCTGGGGCACTAACTTTGGAGGTGAGCCCTCACCTCCATGGTGCTTCAGAAGGAAACAGTGCCTTGGTAGGGCACAGGATGCCAGCTGCTTTAAAGCATGAGGAAGAGAAAGTGATTTTCAGGAGCAGAAAGCCAGTGGTGCAGACAGCACCAATTCCCCGTGTCCGCGCATGACGCTCAGCTCCCGCAGTGTCCCCTTCCCACAGCCTCTGCACTGATGGAGGCACAGCCACAGCACCAGACACCAACAGCCTGGGCCAGACCCTCCATCCCTGCCCATCAGCACCTGGGACACTCTGGAGCAGCAGGTCCAGTAGTTCACTCAACACAAGAGAGTTGAGTGAGAAGGAAATCACAAACAGCGTGCAGCAAAGAGAAGCAGGGACAGAGGGAGGGATTGCTTTCTCTCAGTACACCAGAGATGATGTTTTATTGGAGTTCACAGACTTAACACATTTGCAGAGGACTACTAGAAAGTTAAATTAAGTGTGCACACCTAACTCGTGTCCCAAATGGGATATACAGTGACCAGTTACCATAGCAACTTTCCTTTCAAGGTCCAGGACTAACCAGATTTCTGATGCTCCACACTACTGCAATTGCGAGAACAAAATACCCAAGGTAACTATTGATATAGAGTTATTTTAAGTGCCTGAAAAAAATCCAAAGCAAAATAAACAAAAATATTTAACTTAAGATCATAAACCTTTTTTTTTTTCTCTCCAGGAGCTCTAAAAAGAAAAAAAACAAACCAAAAAACCAAACACCTATACACAACCAATATTCAGAAGCAAGAACCCAAGGAGCTGTGGGGAAAAAAGAAAAAAAAAAAAAGAACAAGATAGTCTCCATGAATTTAAAACTTGACATTTAGAACACCACCATTACATAAAAGCACACCCTTACAAAATGTTATCTAGCATAAGAGTTGTAAAAAAGTGTGATGCCTAGTGTAACACCTCAAAAGCTGATCAGGCAAGACTCTTCATTAAGATCAGGTCATTACTTCGTATAGGAAATAAAACTTTACTCAGAAGAGATCTTTCATTCACTAATTACCATTAGTACTTTAATAAGAGAATATTTCAGTTTTAATCTGAGCCAGTCTCAGCACTGTGATACAGAAATCAGTTTTGCAGCATTCTCTTTCAAAACAGTAAGCTGCAGACTACTTGCTACAATGGAAATGGTTTTCCTTTATAAGCATGTCCAACTTGGTTTTTTATATGACGCCTTTTAGAAATTCCTTTTTCCAATTGACTCCTCATTTCCTTTAATTCAATGTTTAAGCCTGATATGAAAAGATTTCTATTAATTATTCAGAAGCATGCTAATTTTACTGATGGATGAAGTTGTATACTATTTCTTTAAATATGATTGCAATACTGAAGTGTAGCACCAGCCAAAAAGCTGGCAAAGTTTGCCTTCCTTTGGGATAAATATGAAAAAAACTGTATCTTCTTGTCCTCACAGAAAAAAAAAGTTGATATTCCTCTAAATTATGACTCGTTGAATTTTTTCTTTGTTTTTAATTTTTTTAAAGGAATCTCAACAGCCTTTTCTAATTCAGTACGTTTAAAGTTGCAAAACTTCCTTTTCCTCACAATATTATCTGCCAAGAAAGAGCTTGAATCCATTGCATCAGAGATTGGCAGAACTGTAAGCTTACCTTAAGAAGGCTGGTAGTTAGGCAGGTGGTCACAACTCTTAATTTGTTTCAGAGAAATAAATGGATTATTGAGACGTAGAATGGAAATCACAAATCCACTAGTAACATCTAGTCTGTCCTAACCATTCCCATCACCTTGAAAGTCACCTTTGCACTCTCTATCAGCGATAAATCTCAGAGAAGATCATTGTAATACTGCTGCAGTCTGAACTCTATTTAGAGAAAAAAAAAACCAAGGTTTAAACAAGACAATTTTATAACTATATCATTTAAGCTCTGTTCAACTGAATGGGTAAGCATTTCAAAGTGTATGTTCTCTCCAGGTTGCAGAAATGTTAAGCTAACTGAATGACAGCATCAGAATTATGACACATCTACAACTTGCTGAGAGAAGAAGAAAAGGGAAAAAAGAAGAAAAATATCATAAATCACACTTTGTCAGGTCAGCTTTACAGTTTCTGAAACGCCAGTTGTACATTTTAGCACACCACTAGTCTCAAATGGGGAAGGTACTGTCAGTCAAAAGACTCCTATTACAAGCAGGCTCTGGGTTTGTATTTAGGCACGGGAATGAGTGAAGAGACAGAGGGAAATAATCTGTGTACTGAGAATATACTTAGATATAATAAACTGGAAAAATAATGAAGAAATTAAACTATGCAGGTTTGCACACTATGGCCCTGTAACACCAGCAGCATCAATGCTGAGTTTAGGGTCAGTTACATCCGGAGTCACCCAGGGATTCCTTTTGTCTTTCTGCTCTTTTGGCTCACAGCCCTTTTAGATAAGAAAAGGGACCATGCCAGCAGTGCTCACATATCCTAAGTGCTTTGGGTCCTTTAAAGCTAGATGGAGGGTCATGGCCTTCACTCCCCAGTTCTGTATTTTTAGGAATCATTTTGCATACCTTAAGTGTATGTGCAGACTCTCAAGAGCCATTACAGGAGCTTGGCTTTGAGTCAGAGCTTTGCATCTGCTCTCTTAAAAGTCTAATTTCTCAAATGCTCTTTCCTCCTCCCCAAAAAGAGTATTCCCAACTGAGGTTCCTCTTGAGAGAAAATTTAGTGTCTTCTACGGTATAATCTTCAGTTAAAGCATTGTATCCTCTGATTAAACTTCTATCTTAGAGCACTGTATTTTCTTGAATTGTCAAAAAATGCCACGACCTGCAAAAGCAACCTGCAGGCAAAGCGCCCAACACCTCCTTGAGCTGCAGTGCAGGTCTCACTGCTAACTGTCCAAGCCCTCATCACTAGTCACCTCTTCCTTTACTCATGGGAACAACATTTAAATTTGAATGCTGGTGCCTCATGTTTCGTCCCTGCTAGATGAACCAGCATATCCATTTCCAGCACTAATAAGTTTAAATGAGTAGTGACAGTTTCCAGCCATGCAGAAACATAGGCAGACTCAGATGTCATTCTCAAAATGGTAACTGATTTGAGAGAGAGCATCACAGTCAAGCTGCTAAACTAGAGCTCTGCTTTTAAATGACTCATTAAAATCCAGGACAGATCAAAGGGCCTGATAGCACAAGGACTATTAGAAAGAGCCCCCCACCATATTTAGTGCCTTAGCTAACATGTTAGAATCCTCAAGAAGACAAAGCAATTTTAGTTTCAAACAAAAGTACTTGCCTTTGTGAGAAAAGACAACTTCTTATTAATTCAAGATAAAATCACAGTACTGCTGGAGGTGAGCCAATTTATTGTTTTCACAAGACTTAGCAGACTGCACTAAGATAAGAGAAGAATCCCAGGGCTTTGCAAAAGAGAGATAAAAGCTACAAGCTCTGGTTTCGCCAAGAGGCAGCACTAACATCCCCACTCCACACCACTGTTTGCTACCACTGTCAGAGGCTCACCTGAGATTTAATTTTCAAGGAGGCAGTTGAGGCAGTCATTTTGGCTTTCACTATCTAGCAGTTGGCAACAGGGATCTGAAGCCAGTGCAAAAGATGTGGAGACTGTAAAAATATATGGAAACAAACCCTCCATCCATATGCTTCATCCATGCAGTGAGTGCTATGAAAAACACAGGGGTAATAGGCAAGAATATTACCGATATTAATTCAATTTTCCATTTAACTGTCAGCCTTTACAGGGGTAAGTCTAGCTAAAGACTTGAGTAAAAACAAATTGAAGTGCCTCATGGCTGGGCATCCTGGAAGCTCTCCTAGCTCTCAACAGTCAGATCCTGACGTTTTTAGTGGAGATGAAGTGAGCCCTCAACATTACCATTCTGCTTATTCCCCCACTTCATCTCCACATCACTTACCACTGCTAATACACCCACCTCTACAATGCCAACACTCAAATATGACAGCTGATTCTTCAACTAGCAAGTGGCTGGAAATTGTGATGCATTTCAATTGAGAAGAGCTTAGACAAGTTTACAGTAAGCTTCTTTGTTTGAGACAATACCAAGTAAAGCTGAGGATAAGCTGTCAAATTTAATTCATTAGAAATCCCAAATAGCCAACCAAGCAGAGATCCCAGTTATATATAAAATTAACAGCCACAAAGAAAAGATGTTAGTCCTCAAGTTTACTTCAGTATGGCGCAGGCAGCATCCAAAAGACGTCACCCATCATTAAGCACTTACATCAATTCTGAATTTCCACCTCTCATCTGAAACCTACAGCTAAACAGAGTAAAATCAGAATCAACATATATCAAACAATGTATTGCAGCACTTTCTGTCTCTCTTCACTGTACAGTCTAAAGACAGCGTTTTAAGATGTCTTTGTAGTACATACCCCAGTGACATACCAATGAGATAGTGTAGTTCCTGAGGACTGCAGAAGAACATTAAGGAACATTAAAGAGACACAATGGAGATCATTAGGTTGTTTTAGATGCTCTTTCTCTCCTTTTTTTTAAAAACAGTCATCTCATCTCAGATAAACAGAGGGTTTCTCTTGGTTTATTTGGTTTTATGTCTGGAGTTAGATATTGCCCAGCAGAGTTTTCATGAAAACATAATGCTCATTTAAAATAGCACACACTTCAAACAGAAGATGTGTCTCACAGCAGGATGAGGACAGAAAAAAAAAAACTAGACTGGTGACAAATTCTTTTAAATTGTTTCCAAATGATCTAAGTTTCCATTAATAAAACAAGCACGCAAATTTTCTTGGGGTTTGCTTTGTTGTTTCATTGTGGGATGTTGGTTTTTTAATTTCAGATTTTTGAGCCTCGATCTCACAATGATTTAAGTTAAACAGGCATACAGACAATTTGTTCCATTAATATCAGTGGAACAAATAGGTATTTAGAGATCGAGGTTCTGATCTGGCATCAATCCTCTCACCCACAGTGGAGCCAAATCCTTCACAAACATCACTACAAGGTTTATCCCGAACTTTTCCAAATGGGTTGAAAAATACCTTCAAACCGGTAAAGGGAAGTCTTAGGCAACACTTGGTAATTTCTAAAACTAAAGATTTCTCTTCACTCCATCCAGCGAAGGGGGAGAAGACTTCCTGCTAAGCCGCAAACATCTGAGTACTACTGCACACCAGATCCTGTGTGCCACCAGATTCACAATACGTGAACTGCATCACTGTCTGGAATACACCCACAGCAGAATGTACATTATATACAATATATACATTATGAGATGTGGTTTTCCTGTGAAAGACAGTAGATCTAGATGAAAACAAAATACATAGCTCTTGTAAAATTGCAAAGAAAGTGGAAAAACTATCGGTGCGGGATATGTACAAATACTGTCTGAAAGGCATAAATGAGGAAAAAGCAAGAGAGGGCAAAAGACCTGTTTTTGTTGTGTTTTTTTTCTGCCAGAGCAACAACTCAGTGCATTTCTAGGAGATCTAGGGGGAATATCTCTAGAGTGGAGAGTGTGCACTCAGACTGAGAAGGCTAATCAAATACAGTTTCTAATCAGTGAGTCCAATATCACCACCCCAATGCCTACTAAAAAAAGAAAAAAAACAATCTGTACAACAAAAATGACCCCAAGCTCCAGATCTGCATAATTTTTAAGGTCAGTTGATCCCTGAAGGCACATGTCTATCACAGGCTAAGAACAGGGGAATTACTGGAAGTCTCTGTTATTTTATGTCATCATGGCAAGAACACTGCCTCAGAACATTTCCTCATTACTGGAAGCTAGAGTCCCATGCAGGGAGCCCATAAAGAGCAAGGTCATCTGTAAAATTACCACACACTTTTCTTTACATCCTAAAGAAGTCACTGCACTAAAGCTCTGTGAGGGAGTGTATCAAACCAAGAAAGACTTGCATCACTTGTGACACATTCCCACGCAAATCCAATTTTTGGACTCAATTTACTAAATTGCCTAAAGTGACATCTGCAAATCTTGTTTGGTAGAAGCTATAAGGCAGACGTGACCATTGAGAAAAAGTGTTATTACTGGCATTACTGAAAGTACTAGCAGAGCATGCATCTGGACATCGCAGTCTCTGTACAGCACAAGCTCCATGGTCTAGGAGGTAGGAAGGCCCCAAATCTCTCATAAGTCAAAGCAAACCTACACAAGAACCTCCCCAACACTTCCATGGATTCCCCCTACAGGGTAATAGAGCCTTGAACTCTTACAAACTGCTTTGCAAAGAAGTGGCTTGGTCTGCCATGCGAGCAAAAAATTACTATGCAGAGAAAGTTACAATGCTTCAGAAACTGATCTGAGTTTATACAATTTACACAGTGAAGCATGAAGAGAAAGTAGAGATTCCAGGAGCAGCTGCTTTTAGCCTATGAGGTTTTTTGAGGAAAAGGTCTGTATCTAGAGGAGGAAATCTGGACTGCTTCTGCTATTTGCCAAAATATATATATATACATACATGTGTATATATATATATAAAAACAATAGCATCTAGAGGGTTGCACCACATACTGGCATTCACACAATTCAAAACACAGAACAATTAAAAATTCATTAATGTACCTGGTGGAAAATGCCAGTGTTTGTCAGGGGGGCAAGTAGTTTAAATTACTGTGTCTATCTTCCTCTGAGAGAAAGGATAAGAAAATTTCTTTAATATTTTTCTACCGCAAAAAGAAGGCCAAAACCCTCCTCCTTCATACTCTCCAGAGGTCAAACTAGATTTGTGATGTTCTCTTGTGGCTTTAAACAGGTTTTATAGATCAGCCAACTTAAAAATAGACTCAGTGTTTAAATAATAACATTCTCTTGAAACTGAGTGCCTAACACAACAAGCCTCCATCACTAGCTAGGATCTGGAGGAACTCTGGCCATACAAATATTTGTAATAAACCAAAGGAAAAATCCCAGGAAGACATATTCCAAAACTGAATACTGTTGACTCTATCCACCTGAAAAGCAAATGATGTACACTTAAAACATCTTCTGTATGGCCTGCTTTAGCTAGGTGCAGATCTCCAGGGTCAGGTACTGGACCCAGTTAGCCACAGCAGCAAGGATCTCCATCCTCAGCCAAGGGGCATGAAGACCATCACGTCCCATGCAATTGGAGCCTGTTTCTGATACTGGGAGAGTACAATTAAAATCAGCTTTGATATGCCTGCACTGTCCTGACATCTCTGCTGTAGACTCTGATAATTTAATTCAAAGCCTGTTACCACACAATAATTGCCAGAGGTCACACCATCCTGGGTCAGATGAATTCATTAAGTGAACCAATGCGCATGTTGTCTTTTTGCTCCCTTTTCAAGTACGTGGCCAAAGGAGGAAGTACAGGAGAGACGTGTTGTCATCTCTTCAATGGAGCTGCTCCTTGTCAGCTACACCATTGTTTAACCTGTCACAAGTACAAGCAAAACAATACAACACAGCAAACCTCACCAACTTGTATGAACAGCTTGGAAGTCCACTGGATATCACTTAATTCCATGAGCTAGCAAATACATGAACAATAGGAATCAGATTACTTTGCTCATATGTTTTGACAACAGCAATTTCATTTTATTTATTATGATAATTCATAAAGCACCATCAAATGCAGTGCAGAATCTCTTGTAAAAATAATTACAATCTAGTAATGCAAGATCTCATTGAAGCACACCATTAATTCCTTGACAGTTAGGGAATGAGCCAAAGACTTTGTGCAAATGAAGGATTAGCAAGGTTTCAACACACATTTCCTTGCACTTAAAATATGCAAGGAGCAAACCTTATTAAAACAGCACTTCATATTGTGCTTTAAAATTACAGCCTCTGAGGCAGATTTTTTGTACTTCATAAGATAGCTATTATACTACTATATGTTACAGCCCAGGATAACAGAAAAATAAATTCCTATCTAATTCCTGTATACAGGGAGCATAAAATAGGTGCTGTTTCCTACAGCTGTCAAGAAAACCCAGACTTCTATGCACAATCAGGTGTCACCAGTCTCACAAAATAAAGAGGGAACAGCTTTAATACAACGCTACCAATTGTCTTCCACTTGGCTACCGAAAATATTTTGAGCAGCTAAAGTAATCTCTTCTGAACCTACCATCCAGCATTTGGGATGTTTCCAGATGGGCCTCAGGGTTATAGGTGTTTAAACTGCTTCTATTTCTATGCAGAACAACTTTGTGGTTGTACACTTTATGGTTGTTTTTAAAGTAAGATTTCCCTAACATTAAAAAAATTCAAAAAGGTCTGGTGCCTTTTCCTCTCGCTGTTTAATAATGTTCAAAGTTGTCTGAAAATTTGCAAACACACAAAGGACTGAATCAGTTACCTGCTTTGCATCATCTATGTTTTAAAAGTCCTTGCAGTACAGACACTATGAAATTATGACACCCATGATCCAGATTTATGTGATTTCTCTAATGTGTTAACTCAGGTCTTCACAATTAGAACAGATCCAGAAGTTATTAAGAAATAAGCATTTTACTAAATATTAAGATACAATTAGACCCAGATAAACTGCGTATAGCAAGTAGACTGCCCCACTTAGTAAACTAGAACCCCCTAAAAACCACCAGAAATATCTGCCAGTATTAAAATCAAGATCTCATAACAAGCAATTAAGAATGCTGAAAGAATTTGCAGAAGATGTTGCATCCTTTTAAACTTTTCCATCTTATCTTAGATGTTTACAGTAAAAAGAACAGAGAAGTTTTCTTCAAAGCACAATTATTATCAATCCTCTCCAGTCTTCAAGCAGCACAATATTCTTCTTATAATGTGACCAAGTAACCCCCTCTGCTCCTCAGGAGACGTTAGCAAAATAATTGTTCCCCCGCACTACTCCTTTGTTATTACTTTATTTTTTCACACTCTTATTACTTCAGGCAGAAATAATTTGGAGATACTATCAACAATTTACCAAAACAGAATTCCCCTGCATTTATTTTAAGTTAGACTTTTACAATTAATTTGTACATTAGAGCTGAATCTAATGATTTTCAACCTGGCTGAAACCGATTGGCTCACAAAGTCTACAGTTTAATTCTTCCCTCTCTCTCTTATTTTGCTAACTAGAAGAGAAATCAATCTACCTTCAAGCCTGTTGGAATCAATCTTCTTTTCTCTTTCTCACAATTTATAAGCCAGAAGCTTAAAAAGTGTTCATATTCGCTTTTAACAAGCTGGTTATGCGAGATAAGCACAAGAACATTAATGAAAATAGCTCAGCTTTAAGTCATGAATGCTTTACAAAAGTACACCTAAAAAAAAATCCTAAAGGCTAATTGTGATTTATACTACGTTTCTTTTCCTATACTACCAATTATCAATCATCTCTAAAAGATACCTTCTTTTATATGCCAATGCCAAGAATGCAACTGCTGCCACCCCATTTCTAATCAGGTGAGACACCGTGCAGCACAGACCACCCCCTAGTTAGTCCTGAGACCTGTAAATGCTGGAATACTGCAGAAGAAATTTATTCTTTCCCAGTTACAGACTTTTTTTTTGTTATTAGTTTTTTAATTTTTTTCAAGAAAGCTCCACAAAGATTTCATAGCTCTCCCACACGTTGTATCTCAGTATGGTCGACACCATCACTTTACTATCACCCTCAATGTCTCCAGTGTTCACAAAACCTGTACCTAGAACAGTGGCAAACAGAACCACCAGTACTGAAGCTTTTATTACTGCAATTACAACAAAGCAGCTGGTGGTAATAATAATAATGCTACTTAGTATTTATATGATGCTTTCTATCTTCAAAAGGCTGTATAAACATTTGCTAATTAAGTCTCACAGAACTCCTGAGAGACAGATATTTTTTTGTTTATTAATAGGAAAACTGAGGCAAAGTGACAAAACAGCTGTTTCCAAATTCTAGATTTTTAGATTATTTTAAAAAAGGAAATGGAGATGTCTGGACAGTTAGAACTTTCAGAGTTATAAAAGTACAGCTTAAAATACTCAAAAAATCCAATGGGACATAACCTCTCATGCTCTGAGCATCCACCCCCTCAAAAAAAAAAAAAAGATCAGCAAACCCTGTCCCTGGGAAGAAAGAAACAGCTCCTACTACCAGCTGCCCAAAGCCACTCACCACTGTGGAGCACAAAAAACTGGATTGCACAGGCCAGTGGGACCATTCCACCTGTCAGACCCCCAGCCTGGAAGTCTGAGTCTCTCTGCAGAAGTCAAACAGTTGACAAGCTGTGCAAAATCGTGATTTCAAGTGGTCACCACCAAGACTGGACTCAACAGCAACTTGGTTCTCCTCCAGGCCAATGTATTCTGCTCTTAAGAAAGATATGAACCCTTCTGCTTCCTTGCATGTTGATGTTTAGCTTTCAATTAAAAGTGAGAAAAACTCTAAAACCTAAGTAGAAAACAAAAAATTCCACCACGTACTGAAGGCACTTCTGAGATCTTACATTCACATTCAGTAAGACGTTTATTGAACACACTTTTTTATGTGTAGTAGACACCTCACTCACATAGGGAAAACAAATGCCTACACACACTCTAACAGCTCCCATTCAGGTCTTGCGCTGCAGAACTGCTTCAAGAGAGCTTAAAATTATTGACTAGACAAAATACACAGCGTTCAGCCTTTAAAGAAGACGTTCCTTATAAAACTCTAACCACAAAGACTTGACTACCCATGTAATTTCACATAAAATATTCCCCACTGGGACCAATAGGTCTGAAATGCTTTTCAGAAGACATTGGAATAAAGACTAATGATGCAAAAGGGGAAAAAGAGTTGGTTTGTGAGTAAGAAAAAAGCTTTACTGCAAGGAGGGCATGAAGTGCATTCCGCAGTGCTGAACACGAGGCACTGTGCAATTAAAGAGTGATGCAAAACAGAAAGAGTAGGGAAAACTTCAGGGTTAAAGAAGGAAATGGAAAGAAAAAAAAAGCAAACAACAGGAGACTAAAGCTATATCAAGACTCAGGTGTAGGATGGACCAGAATACGGAAGGTGGTGGAGAAACATGACTCAGGCAAGTGAAGAAGGAAGGAAAACATTAATAGCTGAGCCGGGGGGCAGGCTGAGCAGGGAAAAGTGAGAATGAAGCTGAAGGTAAGACTCAAAATCCAGAAGTACTTTACCCCTAAAGCAACCATGAGAAGGGAAACTGTGACTGCAGTTGAGAAGCTGTGTTTGTTTCTTGTCAGAGGTAGGACATTCATCACACAGGGCTGACTTACCTAATGGACACTAAGGTACAAAGTCCAGATTCCTTACACTGTCCTGCCCTCTGTATGTGTGATAGCACCACGAGGCTAATTACCAGTTAGCCAGGATTTATTACCCATAACGAAGTTTGCAGCTAAAACAGAAACAGACCCCACCCTCCTACCTCCCACCCCTCTGCCCTCAGCCCTGGGCAATTCTTTATCCTCGAGTACAGGAAGAAAAAGAAACAGAAAGATGAAACAAACATTACACTAAGGTTGTGAGAGCACAGGAAGATCACCGAGCAATAAATAATGCTAGAAATCGAGAAGATAATACGTAATTCCACTTTGGGAAAAGTGAGTCTGAGATGACATGGAAAAAGAAAACATATATTTAAATACAGAGCCTGAATGTGAAACATAGATGTATATTTATATCTCCAACTGAAGGCAGTATAATACACTCGCTGGCTTCTCAAGACATATACAAAGCTGAAAATTACTTCAGAGGCACGAGTAAAGATGGCTGAGTTTTCCATGCCATTTTTAAAATTGCACAGAAGATCATCAAGCTGAATTTTATTATCAGTTGATATCACAAACTCCTCATGATGTAGCTCAGCTTCATTGCATTATCTTTGCTAGAACATTGTCAAATGCACTCAGCTACCAAAAACTCAACATACAAGATGAATGTCTCACTCTTTGTACAAAGGTTCACATTCACATGCTCTGAATAATACAACTGTGCATTCAAAAATATTTTTATGATGTACACTGGGATTCTGCTGAATCTGATAAATCCCTGCATTAAACAGATACCTAACTCCCCAAAACACCGCTAACTCCCTTATGGATTAGAAAATTAAAGCTTTCTCAAGGCTAGTTACTCCAAATGATAATTTACACTGTAAACAAAGAGACCTTTGACTCAGGAAATAGAAAAGACAACACCTCAGATACACTATGAAACCAAGCAAAAAGAGCTACAGCATCAGAAGAAGGAAGAGTACATGAGAATGAAGAGCAGAGTCTTCAGTCTTCATGAAAGGAGCATTCAGAAGGATGAATTAAGTCCTCTCAATTACCCCAGAATGAAAGAAAGTGCTCATTATACAAAGTTCATGTTTCAGGTGAAATAAAACTCACTGGGAGCATTAAGGGAACAAATCATAGAAGCATCAAAGTCTACTTAAAGTTAAAACAATTGGGGTAATCTTGCATGTCACCAGGTATCTGCAAGTATTGAATGCAAAAGGACTTCTGTGATCTCGTGGATTTCACATGATTTTTAGACCAAGATTTATGCTGCTGTTTCAGGAAGGCGGGGTATGTTAAATACCATTTCTTAATGGGTCTAGGCCTATCTAATGAGCAACAAAAAAGTACGATGCAAACATCTCACTTTCAGCTTCAATTTGCACTTGAGACAATTTCCAGAAGGTGAAGGGAGTACTGATGCGAGAAGCAGCAAGCCTAGGGCCTGTTTTTCTACTTGGTCCATCTTTAAAAATGCTTTTACCTGCAGGAGAAGAAATTAAAGTAATACACACAAATCCCCAGGAGTCATCCTCTTATTTCCCAGTTACAAACATTCCTGGGCTACAGACATTAAGGCTTACAGTGAAACTTTTGCAGTAGATGAAGTCTGTAGCATCCAGCATCTACAGCAAACTCGAGTCCCCCACCCCAAGAACCACCTCTGGCAGATTCACAATTAAGTCAGCTGAACACGGTTCCCTCTGCACTTCTGGAAGTCTTGAAAGAAACTGGATGTTCCCTTACCTGCAGTGGTAATCTATGAAATCCAAAAAATACATAAACTGTAAAATTTTGGATTATTAAAAGACAAATACTCTATCTCATCTAAACCAAATGTATTCTTAAAATAAAAAAAATAAAAACACCAAAAAACCCACCACAAAACAAAAAACAAAAACAAACAAATAAACCAAAACACACACAAATCAAAACACAAATCAAATCCCCCCAAATACCACGCTGTCTGTACATACACCATTTTTACTAGGACTGAACATTCACAACACCTACCCTCACTCAACAGATACCATTCCCAAAGTTAACGACTTTTTTTCTAAATATTCTGTTGAAATACTCAAAGGTTTCACAGTATTACATGACAAAGGGTTCACCATTTTACAACTCAGAGTTTTATACTGTTCGGGTGTGAATCCCCTGTCACCACAGTAATGAAGATGCCTGTCATACATCAGAAAACTATACAACAGAAAATCCCACAGAAATGGATAACTTCATGGAAAATACTAACTTTGAACCTTTGAGGCAAGACACATCTGCTAACTTTGTCTATCCAGAACGCATAAGGTTGCTGAAGTCTATTCATAAAAAGACAAAGATAATAAATGCAAAGAAAGTAATTTGTAATTTGCTATTTCCATGTTAGATCTCAACCCTGTGGAGATTCACAGCATGCCTAACTTTAATTACGGAGACAGTGGCATAGAGAGAAAAGGGAAGAAAGGACTGGGAGCGTTTAACTAGTAGCAATTCAAGGCCCTGAGTTGGCTAATATTTAAAAATTTTACTAAAACTGACGTAACAATCAAAGGCATGTGTTAGTGATTATGGGCTCATGGTCACAGCTCAAAATGAAAACAGATCCTAAAAAGCTAATGCTAACAACATTTCCATTTGTGATTCATTTTTTATCCCCCCAGTGTCCATGACACACAATTAGTAACAAAAAAATTAAAAATGTCCCTCCCCACAAAACAGATGTGAAGGTTCCTTCTTCCCACATTATCATGGTCTTTCCAAGAAGGCTGTGACTAACTTCACCAGGGAACAAGCAATTATGCAGGATCTCTGAGTATCAAGAGCTATAAAAGACACCTTAACATTCCATTTCGGTGACTGAAGAGCTCTGTTTTATAAACGGTTATGCAAATGTTTTCTACACACACCCCAAACAGTCTCACTGACTTAGATAAAACTTTCGACAGCTTTATTCCTAAGTTCCTCCACGGGCACCACAAGGAGAAACTCAGCAGTCATTCAGGACTGAAATCCCCAGCAAAATGTAAAATTCAGATGACAGCCATCATCTAACTTGGGATCCAGGGTGGAAAACTGAAATTCCCAGGTATCATCAGTTAAATCAAGACTGTACAAAACTGAGAAATTCAGCGTGTTGGATGAATAAATTGATGGATAAATCAGAATCCAACATTTTATCCGGAGTTAAGATAAAATGGCAACAGATACATCCCTCTCCAAAAGCAGGAATTCTAGTTTCTGGTAATGCAAAGGATTTAATACTGAAAAAAATAGACAACGAGTACTGAGAACAAGATATGAGTCTCATATATTGAATTTTTACCTTGAAAAATATACCAACTGCACTGATGATTTCATGGGTACTGTGTAAGTACGGCCCTACCATGAGAAAAAAAGGGTATTTCAGGTATCACAAAAATCAGTGAAAAGCCTCCTAACTAGCTGTTGATTAGCCTCCTTGAGAATCCAGCTCAGGACTAGAATGGTGAAAACCGAATCCCCATGGACAAAGGGGACACAGAACCAGATGCTGTTAAGTGAGAAAGCAAGAAGAAACTGTGGTTTCAAATGAAATGTGAGAAACAGACCTATCTACATGAAGAAAACACACAAGCAAAGAAACCTTCTGATTCCTTTTGGATGGAGATACAAGAATGGGGGCCATGCACACTGCACCATAAGCACCACAGCTAAGAGGAGTTAAAAGCCTTGTCTTTCTGGTCACCACCCCACTTCAAGGAGAGAAGACTCTGGATGGGTCACACACCAAAGGGCTCCCTTTTTCTGGCTGGCACAGGTAAAAGCTGTGTCTTCGAGAAAATCTCGCACCATTGACCAGTCATTCACCACATGAGAAGAGATGCAGGAACCGTAATGAGGAGCATAAGAGCAACAAGTGGTAGACGCTGAAATCGAAGTTAGTAAACACTTTATCAGTGCAATCTTCATCGTGTGGACTTCAAGTCTTCTCTTATCTCACCACAGTAACATAAAAGTTCTTATATATTTAACCTATTTTGATCCTCATTGATCCTCCAATTACTTCAGATGTTAGATTTTAACAAGGTTTTACCCACAGGACAAAAAAAATGCAACAGTTAATGTGACTGATTTGCCATTTACAGCTGGACTAGGGACAGAAAGAAAATAAACCATATTTTCAGAATTTAGTTGTCACCAAGTGCAAAAATTCTGTATTTTTTTCCCATTTGTGCATTTCACAGCAGAAGTAACTTTAGACTAATCTTGCCCTCTCTATTACTGCTATAAATAACACAGCACCTAATCACTACTGGGTGTTGCTGCTTCTGGGGTGTTACCTCCCTCCAAATAAATCTAATGGGATGCTTTGACTGCTTTCAAAATTACATGCAATCAGAAACATACATTCTGAGCTATGAGAAGGCATAACTCAATACTGCAGCCATTATGAGTGTTTGACAATACAAGCCAGCTGGACAATTACAGTCTGAAGCCACTTATATTTCCACAGTCTCTCCCAGTAAAAGCAAGCAGCAGCTGCAACCTGCTTCTGTGGAGCCTTGAGCACAGTATCTCATTACCTGATGATACCTGGATGCTAATAATGCTACACTCACTGTGAACTGTGAATCAAGAGGAGATACACCTTCGAAACCCTGTTAGCTCTTTGCAATCCCCACTGCTCGCCAAGACGATACAAACTCACTTTCAAGCCTGGCCTAGGAGAGGCTTCTTCTCAAAGGGCAAGGGTAGCAGCATTTCCATGGAAAGGAGACAGGACACACAATGCTGATTCAGTATTTCCAGTTGCTAACAACAAAAATAGTCATTTTTACGTTCTCTCATGTAAGCAACTTTTGTAGCTGACATACAGACATTGCACAATCACAAACAAGAAGGAATATGGTCAATAGGAAGGGAGGAGGACCCTATTTTTGATGATGGAGAGGCATAATTAATATACGATCCACACTGCAAAGGCATGCGAGATCCATCATTTGGTTAATATTTCAGCAGACACAGTGTAGAGCAGCAATACTTTTATCTTCAGTACTTCACCTCAAGTAAACAAAGCAGACTCCACAAAAGGTCATACCACTGCATGTCTGTAACTCTGGAGGGTACGAGACCAATGAGCCAAGGCAAAGCACAATTTCTGAGTGGGAGGATTGGTTCCCAAACAACATCCTCAAGAAAAACTTGTTCCAACCTTTCTTCTATTGCCTGCTACTCACTGGCTTGAAACTACGGTGCAGTGGAAGCTGCGGTGTCTCGCTTTTCATGGATACAACGCAGCCCTACTGAGGTTACAGGGGGGCAGGAACACCTTAGACCATGTCGCAAGATGCCACGAACCTGTTTTCCACCGTGTGCCCTGGTCACCTGCGCGCTGGCAGGGAGCGCGTGTCATGGCGATGAGAGGGGCAGGAGGAAGAAAAACGCCAGGGAAAGTTACCAGACAGAGGGAAAGGGCTAAACAGCGGGGGAGACGAAAGACAGCAAGGGAGAGCACCAAAGAAACCCAGGCATGCAACAGGAATATCCCACCTGAAAGCTGCCCTTCGCCCGATACCAGCAATACAGGTGGAAAAGCCACCTCAAACACCGAGGAAGAAATACCACAATGAGGACTGAAGGACAAGTCACCTGGTCGAAGGTGAGGCAGGAGGAGGAGGAGGGCAGCGGCGGATCCTCAGCCCGGTGCGAGCCCGGCGGGCAAGGTGCGGCGGCGTTACCGCAGCGGGAGGGGGAAAACACACGCACACCTACACACACACACACATACACAGAGAGGGACGTGGGCATAAAGCCACGGCGGGGGAACGGCGGCAGCAGCGAGCGCCGTGCCCAGCCCGGGGGCCGGGAGGGAGTTCTCGCCCCTCCCGAGCGGCGGCGGGTCCGCGGACAGGCCGGGTCAGCGCTCCGCAGTTCGCCCCGTTCCCACCCCGGCCGCTGCCCCGGCGGCTTTCGGCGTCGCGAAACAAAACGGCGGGGCTCGGCGCCCGGGGGAATCCTCGCCCGCCCCGCCAGCCCCTTACCTTCCCCGGAGTCCTCCTTCCGCCCCGCGGCGCTCCGGGCGGCACGGCCGGGGCTCCCCCGCCGCCGGCGGGCTCCGGGCAGGGGCGGGCGCGGGGGCTCCGCTCCGCTCCGCGCCGCCAACAAAGTGCCGGAGCGGGCACCGGGAGCCGAGCGGAGGGAGCGGAGCCGAGCTCCCCCTGCCGGACCGCCCCGGCTCCAGCGCCGGCTCCAGCCCCGGCCCCGCGGGCTGTGCGGGGCCGCCTCGCCTCCGCCGCTCCCCGCCGCCCCTCACCGGGCGCTCGCGCAGAGCAAAGGTGCTGAGAGCAGCTCCCCGGAGCGGCGCTGAAATACGGGAGTTGTTTAAAGTCACCCTAAGCCTTCAAAAAAAAAAAATTAAATAAAAAGCCACACGATAAACCTACTAAAGCAAAATCCTTCCCCGAAGGAGTAGGTGTATCTAAACCACCTTTGGAAGTAGTGGACGACGAGAGTGTAAGTCTCCCATCCTGGCTTGAAATCCCGGATGAAATCTCCCAGCTGTTTATGTTGTTTCCATCTGGCACCACATTCCTCCCGACTCTGACAACTTACACGTGTCTTTCACTCAGCACAGGGGAATAGTCCTGTGTCCAGATACTATTGGCACGTTTACAGGTAGCCAAAGTCCTCACGCTACAGCCGGGATTTCTGCAGCGAGCCACTCCCCTCCTAAAATCGGGTTGTTCCACGAGAACCTCGGTTTTCACTGATTTCACTTTCAAATAAGCTTTTGCCTTTTGTGACTCCAGAGAAAAGCTTGAAAACATAAATCTTTTGACAGCATCAGACATAGGAAAAGAACCTCCATTCAGGTAGTATATAGGAGAGCTAATCTGATTTTTGAGGTTCTGTTCCTGATTTTTGATAGGATTCAATTGCCAATCCTGAAAGACTTACACACCCGTTTGATTATGTTCCCGAGGCTCCTTCCAGGCTTCACCAAGATTCCTCACGAAGATCACAATCGTATCTAGACCAAAGAACCATTTCCATTGAGCCACTGCTATCCAAGTATGGATAGCTGTACAAAGTTTCTGTGATTCCAGGCCGTCCTCAAGGAACCTGCGGAGGAAAAGTATAAACTAATGAAAGAGCAGCTGCTTGCTGAAATTTCCACTCAGTTCCAACAAATGAGGCTTGGCAGGTCCTTGCTTTTTATAACATTCTGTGACTCATTTGCAGAGGCAGGTGAAGTCAGAACCATCACTGCCAGAGTCATGCCATTGACAGCTTCTCCGGGAAGGACATGGATTTTACCATTTTTTTAAAAAGAGGAAAGGACCATATTGCTCAGCTTCTGTTTGCAGCTGTTTGGTTGTTGAATCTCTTCTCAAGTGCTGCTAGTCCATCCTTGACCTGGTGTTTGCCAGCAAATCTTCCTGAAATAAGCTCTGAACTCTACAAACTGTGTTATTGTGCCAGGCTCCTTGGTAGGGTCGGGGCTAAAGGCAGTGGTCAGCAGGCAGGCATGAGGCTCACTGAGGGATCCTGTGAACCAGAGAGGAGAGAGTAACCCGAGCTTGCAGGTCAGGCTGTAAGAGGTGGGGCCTCATTCCACAGTTGTTTAGGAGTTCACCTTGACCCTGCTTCAAAAAAAACAAACATAAAAAACACCAAACAAGCAAACAAAAATAAAAAAAAAATTTTAAAAAAACCAACCAAACAAAACAAACAAACAAAAAACAAACAAACAAACAAACAAAACAGTTCAGGCAACTTGGAGTTGGTAGAGTCCCTGGTGCATCTTCTTCTAATGGTTCTGTCTCTGCTATTTTTTCTGGCTCAGAAAGCCCTCCACAAAACAGGAAACCATAAAAAAAACTTGTGAAATAAATCCATTTCTACATTTCTATGTACCTAAACAAGCATTGAAATGTGCAGATACCATACACTTACCTAGTTTGTTTCCAACAAACCTTCAAGTCTTAAAGAACTGGATTATGGAGAGGCCACCAAAGTAATTTGTGTGAATGAAGCTTACAGGAACACTGACATCTAAACTGACATTTCCAAACTATCCATGCCAGACACCGTACACACTCTCCCTAGGTAAATAATAACAGTAATTTTTACATGAAAGTGCTTACCCCATGGGAGGTGGAAGGAATACAAGAGATGCTCTTAAAAGGCTAGGGACTGCTTCAGGCCTTGGCAGGGATAAACAGTGCCTCTCTTCCCCCTTCTTTCCTGGACAGCAGCCCAAGCCCACCCCCTGCTCCAATTCCCTTCAACAAAGGACAGAACACAAATGCAGAAGACCACTGTGGGCTGATATTTTTGTTTGGTTTTACTTGGGAAGAAAATATTTTAAAGGAACAGAGACAATAAAGAGAAATGTGGAAAGAAAGTGGGATGTGAGAATGAGAAAAGGGAAACCAGAGGATAAACGGGAAAGAGAAAGATTTGAGGAAGAATAAATTCTATTTCTGCTCTTTATGGACTTTTCTGTGGGATGTGTACAGTAGGCATGGAGATTAATAAAATTATTTTATATGATTAAGAAGTTAATATCACTGCAGATAGGAAGCCAGAACATTGTAACACAGGGGATGAAGAAGGTATTTCATCAATGTTTGTCTGTTTGGGGAAAAGACAAAATACGCCAAAGAATTTCCTTCTGTTGTAGAACAGCCTAAAGATACTTTCCGTGCTAGGAACCTGCAGAATGACTTACAGGCAATGAAAGACTTACACAACGGTCTGGCAGGCCCAGCAGAGTCTGTTTGCTGACACCCCCCCTTCCTGCATGGAATGTGGCCAAGCGCCGCGGCCCCAGCCCGTCACAATCTCCTTTGCAGGTGAACGTGCGACGGAAGGCACAGTGCGGGGAATAAACCTGCAGGCCCATGGGGAGCACCACTGCTCAGGCTCTGCTGAAAATAGATGGGCAGGGGTTCAATTTGTACAGTGTTGGCTGCAGCAGGCCTGGGGATTTAAGATTAACTGCTTGATACTGGAATTTCCACTCTCATTGAAAACAGACACCACTGTATCCATAGAGTTTTCAGAAGAAAAATATACACAGCAAGCCTGATTCTTTCATTGATTTTAAGGCATGTGCAGCTCAGTGAGAAACAGCAGAATTGTTCCTGATTTAGGTCATAAAAATGCAAGGTAAACCCAGAGGAATCCAGAGCAAATGAGAGAAACAAAAGAGACTGGCTGTTGGTCCATGCTCCTCCATTCTTTATGCTGTGGAAAAGAAAAAAGATTGCAAATACAGAAAGTATTTATTTGCTGCTTTTGTAAAATTATAGAAAACATTTTGCTCAAAGCTAAACATGGTACTGTCTAAAAAACTATGCAGGTAAGAGGATTTGAAGAATAAGCATAAAGATTCTTCTAGTCCCAAAGTAATTTGTAGTTTGATTAGGAGTTCCTTTTGGGTGTGTCTGGTTTTAAAATATTCTGCTTAAATATGTCATCCTTTTTGTTATATATATATATAGTTAGACCATTTTTAGAAGACACTGAATGTAAATAAATATTTTGAATTCAGATTTACTATTTGAGTACCAAATCTATGAATAACATATTAACCTCAAAACTAGTGAGGTCTAAACATGTTCAGGACATTCTATAAACTTCTACATTAATTAGGAAGCTGGGGTTTGCTACCCAAAAATTAGCTTTGGGCAAACCCTCTAATATGTTTGGGTTTGATTCCCCCCCCACCACCTCCAAAAGAAAAAAGAAAAAAAAGGATTAAAGATTATTAAAAGATCTCCTCTGTCCCCATTAATCAATTCCTTTATTGGAGAGCTTGTTTTTAGTTGATTAATATGAAATTACATAAGCTACTTGCTTTTTTTTTTAATAACCTTTCTGGGGAAGGTTGATTCAGGCACAAAAAGTAAAGCAGACCAGAGAGCTACCCACAATCTAAATGTGAAAAGGAAGGAGGAACCCAGTATGTCTTGTAACCCTCTCCTCATAGAAACTGAACTTCAGACAGTTCCAAACCAGAGGGAAAACTCCTGACTGACTCATGTACTGTGTGCCAGGTACAGAGCCAAAGCAGCACAAAGAATTCCCAGAAGCCTTGTTTCCACCCAAGAAATGATTCTTTGGAAGAGCTTGAGTATATGGCAGAAGATATATCTGCTGAGAACAAGGTGTCTGTCAGAGTGCAGTCACGGCGTGGAACTCCATGGAGGTTCCCAGTGACTGTGATTGATAAGACTGCCTCAAAGAGCTGTTGAGAATTACTGTGCTCAGGTTATATGAGGGACCACTCTGTACTGCAGAAAATTTAAGTGTTTTAAAAGAAAAAAAAATAAATCAGTCATTTGCTTGTGGTCCCTGTGGTGCCTGCATTCCAAGTCAGAGAGCATGGAGTTCCATCTCCATGGTATAACTGGGTGTTCTAGTCTCCATTTTACTTTATTTGGAATTTGCATCAGTAAACATACACCCTCCCTATTTTTCCCTTAGTCTAGCTGCCAGGGGTTATCAGATTTTTATTCCTTTTTCCTAATTATTGTTGCAGCCATGAGGGAAATTATTTGACTGAGTTGACTAGGGTAAATGAACTTCATCCCGAGCACAAAACTCTTCATCCTGAAGCTGCCATCACTGATGAATTAAAAACTTGCCATCCAGCCATTCCAACTACTAATGCATCAACTACAAACCACATAAATTTATGGGTAGGATTGAAGCTAAATGTGTGATGATAAAAAGCCTTCCAGTAAGACAAGGCTCCGTGACGTTATGAATTATCTGGCAGCTCTTTCTGCACGATCCTATGTGGATCGCAATCAGCCAGTGAAGTAATGCAGAGGGCCTTTCTCCCGCTGGAGCCATAGGGAGTGTTGCCATTTATTTTGGCAGGAATAGAATCAGACCCAAATCCTTAAACTGTGCATTACTTAATCTCTGCACTGAATCCTGGATAGCTGACACTTGGATTTGGAAGTCAAGGCCCCTGTCCAGAAAGAAACCTGAGGTGTAAGAAAAGCCATATCTGAACCACTGACATCATTTGGGCAAAGCTGAGCACGTTCATGATTACTAGAGTTTGATCTGTCCCCTCTCAGAGCTACGCTGTTTGATAAATGAGACTCTAATTGAATTTAAGCAAATAAATTGCAGATCACAAAGCAAACCCAAATGTTGTTGTGCATTTTGATGCTTCCATATTCCTGTCTTTCAGAGACAAAAATGAAATAAGACACAAACAATCAGTCATTTTATATCTACATTCTGCTTTTTATAGGGAAGCACAACAGATTTGTTTTATTACAATTGTATGTTTATTGTAGAGGATAGAGCATTAAAGCTCAGATATTTCATTTTTCCTATATCTCAGATTCAAAAGAGAAGAAAGAGGGCTGGCACAAGGAAAAATAAATAACTGCTAGAAACAATTTCATTTGTTTTGCCAGAATTTGTAGAAGTTTCTGGTTTTTCTTTCCTCTTCTGGGGTTTTGAACTATACTTCTCTGGTGGAGGAGGGGGAACGATCTTAACCACATAGCTTACCCCAAAGCCTTCAGAATTCTTGAGTCAAGCAAGTCTTTAGTAATCACGAGACGTTGATAAGAAAGAGGCTGAAATTTTTATGTGGATTTGGGGTTCATAGATTTCATGTTTCCTAACAGAAATGTCAGAGAGGGAGGCTTTTTTCTTCTAATAAATGACAAGGATTTGAGGCATTCACAAGACTAAGTTAAGCTTCTGAGAAACATATCAAATATCATTACCACAATACTAAAATCATTAGATTGGTCAAAATTACTTTCTAAACTGTATTATTGTCAATTATGATGAACTTTAATTTTGAAAATTATAGTCCCGGTTCCTGTTGTTAAGGACAGAAGGGTCTGGTTCAACTGTCTGACCTACTTAGAGACTGTATGATTCACCTAAAATTCTGCTTTTGCATATACTTGCTTAGTTTTGATTGCATAATTATTTCATTAGCTGAGGGAAGTAATTAATAATGCTAATGACAATTTTTTTTGTTACATAGTTCTTGCCACAGACCTCAAAATTGCCTACCAGCTTTAATGAATTTGGAGAGACAAGCTTCATTGTACAGGAGGAATCGACAAAGCTCACAGTTATATTCTGAAACTTAGATTATGTTGTGTTTTTATTATTAGAGACTAAAATTACAAAATTTGAAATATGATACCATCTAACCCTGAGAGACCAGAAATAAAAATAACAATAAATGCAAATAAAATAACTCTGTGTGCGTGTGTACACGTATAGTTTTAAATACATTGAATCTCGTGAGTTTTAATTATTATGTGAATCTCATGAGTTTTGGGCAGAAGAGCGTGACTCATTATTTATGGTCATACCACACTGGCAGAGCTGAAGAGGCTCCATCACGCTGGGACGTTGCATCCCATGCCCATGGAAGTAGAGCTGTGGTGGGACCCAGGAACCCAAGCTCTGGCCATTACAGTGCCTTGTGCAAAACTGGGGCAATGTCTCTGAATTTGATTTCACACAGAGTCAGTCACAGGTGTGGTCCTGGGAGTTATGACTGAGAAGGTTTTGGCACAGCTGATATAGTCACAAACTCAACCAGACTCTACAAGCTTTTTCTTTCCTACAGAAAGTGCCCGTGAGATAATTTAATTTCCATACAGTTTCCAGATAAACATATGTAATGTCTAAGTTCATAATTGCTTAAGTCTATGACAGATGTGGCAGGTCTGCAGCTGCGTTACTTGAAGTTATGATTTTGCCTTAAGGCACCCCAAACCCCGTGGTAATATCAGCATTTGAAACACACATACTACTAAATCAAACAGGACTTTTCCTGAGCTGGTTACAAGTAAGGGAAGGCTAATAATAATTAAAAGGGAGACTAAATCCTACTGTTATTTGATCATTAGTCATCCAGTGATGGATTTCATACTTGAGGTAGTCGCATCTATTTGCTCAGATATGCAGGGGCAAGGAGAAGCCACCTACCACAGCAGATGTTCTGCAGCCCTCCTGGAGCCCACAAAGTGTGGCTGAAGGTCCCAGAGGCAGTCTAACCCTGAGCAAGCAGTCTAAGGGCTACTGTCAGATACCGAATAAAAATCTGCCTGGAAGAAGCAATTAAGCCCACAAAGCTCATCAGGTGGACTGCAATGACTTCTTAACTGCTTACTAGCACAATACACAATAGCATAAGGCAAAGTGAGAGCATAAATACAACCATACAAACTCATGCCTTAGAAAAGCAGGGTTCAATTATTTGGGTTGAATTTTGCCCAGTCTCTGTTCACACGACAGAATTCACTACAGAGCAATGGATGAGATATGGAAAGAACAGAATATAAAAGATGTGCCAGTCAATACATACTTTTAAAGCAATTTTTGAACCTTTAGTGTGGATGCCTGGGATAGTATTCTATTTTAATTGCCTCACATATTTATCTCATGGCTTACTCCTGGTTTCATCATCTTTGTCTAGGATATTGCTTCAAAGACCTATGAACCTCTTGTTCTGAAACCTATGTTTCTCATCAGACAGCTTCAAGTAAATGAAGGAGGACAATGGCTCCACACTCTAACTCATCAAAATATCCCAAACTCTATGGGACATACTGCGTGTATATCTACAGTGTGGGAAGCATCTTGTACACTTTACAGCACATCACTGTTCTTGTGTGCCATTCTTCTCCCTCCACCACGTCAGGAGTTTTTAATTTAAATTGATTCTTCCAAATGCTATTTCATACCACTACCTTGTTATAATCTCTTACCTTGAAAGTTCACAGCAGGTATGTGTATGCAGAAACAAAAATTTCCACTTTTACTAAATAAATAGGCAAAGCCTTAGTATGAGGTTTTCAAACATTACTGAGAGATGTTCTTCCAGAGGTCTGAACAACCTTTTGTACTCCAAAATTATCCTGCCTAAGAAAGAGGGAGTGAGAGATTTTAGAAGACATCCACCGTATGCATATTATTCCAGAGAGAAATCTTGCAAACATGTGGGTTTTAACCCAAGGGTTTATGAGAATTCATAGTGTTTGGCACCCTCTCTCACTGATGCAGCAATGGCAGGAGCACCATGAGTGGTGTGGCACACATCTCGGGAAGCATTGAACAGAAATGGCTCGGGCATGGGAAAAGTATTCAGGAAAACTCCTGGATGGAGGCCACTGCCTTTCACCAGACCTGAATAGTGCAGGGATCTTTGACACTACCATCCCTTAAGGGCCATCCTACCATGAGCTTGTCCAGCTTTTTTCAGCTATATTTAACTTTCACTTAGTTCTAGAGCTGAGTAAAAGCATATGGCAGAATCATATGATATAACCATATGGCATATTAATTTTTACACAGATAACAGTAATGAGCTGATAGTCTGTGTGTTATGACATATTTATAACCCTGGTATAATGAAGCAGGAGGACAGCAGAAGCCTCCAAAGTGGGGACAGGGGACACCACCCAGTGAAGTACAGGCACAGGATGATACTAAAGATTTCAGGGTGATAAACCATTGATCCCTGGTGAATGGGCCAGGGCCAGACACAGCCCCAGGAAGAACTGTGGGGATAGGGATTGGTCAGGACATTGGCCCATGTTTGAGCCTGGCTCCAGGGCCCCATGTGGAGGAACTGGAGACCAGCCGTGCTGCAGCGCCTCTGGGGGGACCTCTGGCCTGGGGTGCTGAAATCAAGTCCTGGGCTATGGGTTGGGCAGGGACAGCGAGGGCTGGTGGTGTTCCCAGGGACATGACACGTGGGACACTGATGCCTTGCTGCAAATGCACTACTTGCTTTTGTTTCTAAGGAAGACTTGTGCCATTGCCCCTGGGACACAGTGAGGCAGTGGAAAGAAGCATAACACCAGAGAATGAGGGGTAGATTTGTGAGGTTAGTTTCCTTGAATAACTATTTTTAAACATTTGATTAATAGGACTTATTTTACATTAATTAGATAATTTGGACTGTGAATATTTGTGTACTGTAACTGTACTACTACTAATTAACTGTGTGTTGTGTATTAGTTAGCATGTTAAGATTTTAATTAGGCTAAAAGATTCTTGGCTTGTATGTTCCTCCTTTGTCAATAATAAGATTTTGCACATAAAACCCTCTCCATCAGGTCCTCCCCCTTCCCCCTTTCCTTTTTATTGTGATGTCCCATCACTGTCTCCCCCTCCTTTATAAGTAAGTGCAGAGAATGACACAGTGATGGGCCCAAAGCAGTTTTGTCCTTTCTAGGGGAAGTAAGAGGCCAGGTATTTGACCCCTCTGTTCCAGAGGTCCAAAAAGCAGAGATGTGCTCTTCAAGACTGACAGCCCCTCATCTCGTTACACCTTTCATTGGCACACCATGAATGTGAAACCAAGGAACACAAGGACTTCTCCTTCCCTCCATGACCCTAGACACAAGGGGGTGATGAGGTGAAGTGGTACAGGATGGAGAAAAACATCATGCCACTTTGTAAGTGACAGGCACATCAGCAGAAAGGGTCCCATGCAGAAGCTTAGCTTCATGCTCCATCCCTTCCTCCGCACCCAGCCAGCACGGAAAGTGGGAGAAACCCGAGCTGCCCTCTCCTCCTGACCCTTCACAGGGTGCTTTTCAATGAGCTGAAGGAAGAAACTGAGCTTACACACAATGATAATCATCCTACTTGTTTACAGAAACATTTCCCAACGTCTTTTGCAGTTTCAGTTTTACAAAGGGTGAGATTTTCAAGGTTGGGACTTGTCCTCACATATATATGCATCCAGTGCCTAGCACGGCCAGGGCTCTGTGCTGAGAAAAGTCTCTGTATCCTACCAAATCAGGCAAAACAGTAACAAAAATGTCAGTCCTTCCTCTTTATGTGAGCCTATGTTAAAAGAATAAGCAAGTACTTGGCCAATTTCTTCTTCCTCTGGAGTGGTGTCAGCCAGTAGAATTCACCACTCCAAAGGGCACCCGGACTGCTGTTGAATTTAAAAAAGGGGGGTTGAATGGTCTCGGTCAGGCGATGCTTGTGGCTGGTGCAGCTGTATGGAGACAAAAGGAAAAACTGAAGGACTGAAAATCTTATAGCGTGACACAGATGATTTAACCCCTAGAATGCACAAGCGATGGATTGGGAACACATTCATGATGCAGATATTTCTGGACTATGAGGAAAATAGGAAGAAAAGGAATTGAATTAATCCCCAAGTATAATAAACAAACAAACAGTTACTGGAAATAACAGATAATCTGGGAAACTCCCTGGAGGGACCATAAGAGCTTTCAGATTCACAATTGTAAGACAGCAGTACATGCCAGATATGTACACAGGCATTGCTAGCTTACCTGGTCTAACAGAAACCTATTTCAAGGATTTGTAAATCCACAGTATTTGTGAATTTGTGGGATATGAAGAAAACATTGTAGACTTACAACTGTTTTTTCCTTGCATTTAAAACTTGGTGTGTGTAGTTTTTTTGTTTTAATGGGGGTGAGGAAAGTGAACTGCGGATGTCTGGATCATTCCTCCTTCTCAGTCTGAAAACAAAAGCAAAGCCAACACAAATGAGATAGTTGATGGGATTTCCACCCTAAGACCCCAAATCTCTTTTAAAAACAAAAATGTTTAACTGCTCTTATTTCTTTAAACTTCTGGTTCTTTTCTCTGTGTCTTTATTGCAAAGTGAAACTTATTCCTGATTTGATAGCAGTTGTACAAATTATTTTGTTCCCTTCTTTTTAAGCATATTCACACATTGTACAAGTTGCAGGAAATGCCAATAATTTTGTTGAAACACTGCTCCTAATTTTCCCTCAGAATAGAGGCTCCATGACTCTTTAAATGGTGCTGTATCTGTATTAAAAAGAAGCTTTCCTTCTAAGGTGTATTATATGTATGTCATAGCCAAATGGAATGAGGGTAAGAATAAGCATATCTCAGGTTTCTCGTCCTTTTTAAATGAAGACAAACTTTTGTAGTCCTGAAAGAAAGTGCAGGTCCGTCACCAGGGAGTGTGAGCAGGCAGGCTCTGTTTTCACACATGCACCCTCCAGAGAGCAGCTCTCCCCAGCCAGGCACTATGGCCAGCTTTGCATTCCCCTCTTATCCCCTGCCTCCAAATTCCACCCTGCCCTTTGCAAAAAGTGAGTTGTTACATAAAGGAGAGTGAGACACAGTGAAGATTTATTTAGGTGTAATTACAAAACAGTCTGAGACACTGAGATCAGAATTGTGATAAAACTGAATCCAAAGTCCTCTGAATCCAAAAGGACAATGGAGCAAGCCTATATATACTGCAAAATTACTACTGAACTTTACAGAGTAAATGACTGTGGCAACAGATAAATCAGAATGCACACAGTACTATGAAACTAGAATTAATTATCCTTTAATGCGCCTTTGCACTGAAAATATTTCAAAGAGATATTCTTGTTATCCTCATCTAAGTTATAGGTTGTTAAATTAACATCATGAAGATTGCAACAACTGAAAACAAATCAGGAACAATGGTTTGAGCTTCCCTGTCTGTGAGAACAGGGCAAATGGCAAAGACTGTTTTTCAGTGCTGAGTTGAACATAACATATATAACATCTGACAGCACCTCCAATCAAATCACTATAGCATGGACAGACAATACTCCCCCAGAGTCGGGGTCTCTGTGCTGAGAGCAATTTTCAATTAATTTTCCTCATTTACGAGGAAGATGCTAGAGCAGATTTGAAGGAGTCCAAAAGCTTAGTGGTAAATGAAAAATTCTCTTGTGTGCTTCATTCAGCGTGCTTTGCCCAGGAAGCATGGGGAGAGACAGTTTGATAGCTTATTTCTTTAGGGGAGAGACAGATAGACGTGTCTGTCTCCATTTACTCACAATTGAACACACACAATAGATCAGGTTGTCTTAACAGGGACACAGAAATTTTCATGAAACTCCATGTGCAGCTCCTTTGAGGAGCGACTTGCCAAGAAAGTGGAAAGTTTTAAAGAAATTTCATGGTTATGAGTGAATCTTCTCTGTATGGGGCTAACTCCCATTGGACATTGATGTGACAAGCACTGGCACACACTCCAGCATGTGAGCTGAGAGAGTTTTCCTGTTTCAAACAGTATTGAACTTCTCCAGTTCACACTGGGAACTTTTTTCCCATTCATCAGCTTGCCAAGAGCAGTGACTCCAGCTGATGGCCACCCATGGCCAAATCTTAGATTTGGTGGACCTGATTCCTTTTTACCCTGCTATTATAGCAGTGTAGTTTACCCATTATATTTTTTTAATGAATATTTTGTTTATTTATTTGCACTTACTTGAAAGCCCTTAACAACTGCAAGAATTGGGGTACAGAGATTTTAACATAAATGATAACTAGCAAAATTACAGATTCAGATAATAATTCAGGTGGTGAGGGATTTCTAGAGGACCTCTAGTACAACCTGCTGCTCAAAGCACAGCTAACATCCAAGTTAGCTCAGGTTGTTCAGGTACAGTTGAGTTTTCAGTATCTCCACGAAATGAAAATTCCATAACCCATTTGTGTCTGTGTTTCCTTGTTAACCAACTCCATGGTGATTTTTTTTTCTCCCTTTCATCCACTTGGAATTTCCCATGTTCCATCCTGTGTGCCCATCACTTTTCATTCTTCCTCTGTGCACCCCTGAGCCGTGTCTGTCTCCTCCACACACTTTTGTTAGACAGCAGTAATGTCTCCTCCAGACTTTCTCTTCTTAAGGCTGAAGAAACCCAGCTTTCTCAGACTTTTCTTTGTTCATCACAGCATCCAAATAAATCATCTTAGTGGCCATCCACTAGATTCACTTCAGTTTGTCCATATTGCTCTTGTGTTCAGGCACCCTGCTCTAGGACATGGCTTCACAAGCACTACCAGAGAAGTAGAATCACTTCTTGTGATCTGCAGGTACTTTCTGGTTACTACTGCCCAGTATGTGCTCAGCCTCCACCTCCTCTGGTGCCTTTCTAACAGGACCCCCAAGTCCTTCATGGCCCAGTCAGTCCCCAGCTTTGTTCCCACTCTGTAACTCCAGAGCTGTTTCATGTTTGGTTATATTTTTCAAGCATTTGTACATTAAATTTAGCAGTTGCTTTGCATTTTGCATTTGATTTTAAGGAGCCTGGATTGGGGTCAATGTGTGTCCATTGCCACATGTCTAGCTGACGGATAACCGTGTTTTGAGTGCTTTCCAGCATTTCTGTTCCACAATACTATAGCAGTAATGATATGGTAATGTCTGCAAAATCTGAGACTATGTAAATGAAAAGTAACATGACATGTTCTTCTTAATAGTATGTTATAATAATACATCTTAACAACACAATTATTTATTATGCAGTCTATTATTATTATAGTAACCCTGTAATCCTAATAAAGAACCCAGCAGTGTAGGAAAGCAGTTCATAGAAATCTTCAGGAACTGAAAGGATTCTTATCAAGGTAAGCTGTTTCAGACTTGGGTTTCACTGACTATTGCATCCATGTAACTGTAACCGTTCCAGCTCCTCTATCTGTTGGTGTTTTACTGTCTTTTTATGGAACGTGAAGGATTATTTACATAGTTTAGTATGATTCTCTGGGTATGAATAAAATTCTTTTGCTTGTTCAAAGTATGTTTAGCCTAGTGAAAAAATACCCATATTTCTGAATAACAGCTATAACAGAATGAAGGTCTCTTTAGTAGGAGATCTGTTCTTCAACAAGAAGACTTTCCTCTTATCAACATCTTTTCATAAAGTTTTATTTTCATATTAGGAAAATTTCACTGCTGCTATTAAACAAGTCTTTATGGACTAGAGGTTGGAGAAAAGGGAGACAGAACTTGATTAACTGATGGCAAAATTGAAGTTTTGACTGTGGATTTCACAGTACTGGAAATAAATAGCTCACAGTCCCCCATAATCATTTGTCAGAAAATGATTTGCTACATTTTTCATCCTTATTGATGTATTTCATTGAGTTTACAATGTTATATTGACCTTATCCTTGTTCTAGTCATCAATTTCTATCCTTAGGATATTTAAGGACAGTAAATCTTAAAAGTTATTACAGTAGACCTTTCTCTTCAGAGGATTTATTATTTTATACTAGAGAAATGTGATTTTTAATGATGCACATTTTTAATTATTTCTCACTTATAGGCAATTTTGACCACATAGGAATAAAAATGAAATACAGGTCTCCTCCTGGGTCCCAGGAGGAGAGCAATAAACTCTAACAGCTAACTACTAAAACTATTACTGTTTCCATTAACTTAAACTGTGGGAATATGCCAAAGAAATTGCGTTTGATTTCTCACTAAGTTGCATAAATTTTATTACGCTTTATTTCACCTTACTAGGGCTCATTCATGGTTTTGGTTTTGGTTTATTTTGTTTGCAGCCCTGTAGTGATATATGGAATTAGAAAAACTTGACTGTTAGATATGTTTTTGAAGGTCATAACAGGGGGTAATTTAGAATTGCCTTTTCTACCTCTGAGTTATCTTTTGGAGTCATATAAAGAGCTGCAGATACCTTCTTTTTTTCTACCAATAGCCAACATTTTGTTAGCTCAAGGGTTGCTCTTGCATCCTGTGGATTCCAGGCCTGTGTTGTCACAGCTGCACTTACTACAAAAGGAAGTTTCTCATTAAGTTAGAGATATAAAACAGAAAAGGATTTATTTAGCTTATAGAGGTTTAAAGCCATAAAGTATCAGGCTTCTAAACTGAAGTATTATCTGTACTTTTAAGACACTAAAAGCACAGAGCAGTGCAGTGTAGAGGAATCTGGACTTTGAACAGTCCAGAGGATGTTCTCATATACAGAAGCTCAGCTGTTTTGTATTTTTCAAAGCTTCCAATACTATATAGATAATGTATAGTTGCTTTTATGGTCACAATATGGAGGCTTGTGAGGCTGCCTGTCATATCTGTCTACATCAGCATTACAGCTCCTGGACAGGGAGATTTCTCTTCCAACTTCTTTAAGTGCTTTTTGGGCATCTTTAAACAAGGGGATCAGAGTGAGAGCAGCACCTCTGCAGCAGAGTCCTTTCAGTGTCAGGAAGTTTTCCTGACTCCTTTCACCCTACCCTGTGCAGCAGGGAGCCATGAGAATATGACACAGAAGCAAGAAACACAGACACTAGTAGTATGCACTCACAAGTCAAGGTTCATTTTTCCATTTTAAAAACGATGTGCATATTTCAGTCAGTGTTTTTTCCAGTTGGCTCTTTATGGAACTTTATATGCATAAGAGGGACATGCATATTAGCTATCAGTGGGTGTAGGTACATAGATACTGCTCACTATATCGTTTTCTCAAAGATATGAACACTTAAACCCAAGCTCACTCAGGACCAAAGCCCAGACTTTAACTCCCACCACACTCAGGATGAAGGAGTCAAAATATAAAGACTTAACTAGTGAGTTTAGAAGGTCAGCATTTGCACTTGAATGGTACACTGCAATTTCCCAGTTCATTTGAAAACCTCTTAATGTCTAGTCAATATTTGGATCCTACACCTAAGAGAGGAAAAACAATACTGTGGTTGCAAAAGGACAGACAATCCACTGTTAAGTCCCATCACTCTCCTACAGCTGCTACCACTGTCTTCTACTCAATTCTGGAATCACACAGCTGTTCAGAGGAACATTATGCATCCTTGACCTTAGTCACTGCCACTTTGGGATCCCTAATAGTTCCTCCTTTTCAACTTTGTACAGCCTAATCCTTGCTGTCTGAGTCCCAGACAGCCTTTCAGCTCCTGCTGAGTGCAGCAGTCAGGCAGCTGGAGAGTGGGCAGTTAAGGATGGGATGGGGTAAGAGCGTGGGGGCATCTTCCTAGGGCTTAAACACTTGTAAGGGTTAAAAAGGAGGCAGAGAAATAAACCAAAGAAATGAACATTTGATGTTGGATAAGAGCCTATTTGTTTTTAATACACCAGAGAAATAGCTGAAGCACAGAACAGCCATGTGAAAAATATGAAGTTACTTGCAGGGCTGACCTCGGCAGCAAAGCAACAGATGCCTGAGAGACGATACCAGTTCTGCATCCAATTTCCATGAGACTGAAAACAAAAGCAAAACAATGTTAGAAGAAAGCTGTCCATTTGCAAGGATTTGAAACAGATCTGTCTTGAAACAAATCTGCAAAATATATTGATACTAATATTAAAAGCTTCACGTATTTTTGCAACAGGATTTATTATTCTGGACCGTGTTGAGTGTGAATCAGAACAGTCTCTAAAATAAAATTAGAAATCCATTCCAGAGATACTTTATACCATATTATTTAAATTGTTCTGTCTAAAAATTTTCTGGAAAAATAAGGATCCCATCAAGAATGCTAAACTTCATTTGGGCACATTTTGAAATAAGAAAAAATGTTTCAAAACAAGACTCATAAAAATAGCTTATATAGGTAAGGTATGACTGTGTTCCCTTGACTAGACAAAAATCAAATGGATTTGCAACAAATGTAGATTAAAAAATTAGACAAATCCTAATTTGTTCTCATATAATATACCTTGCAGTCTCATACAAACATCATTTAAATATACTCAAAACTTAATGAAAGACACAGCGATTATCTGTGCCATTCCATTGTAGGAAATAAAAAGACAGATAAAACACTTCCCTTACATTCTTATTCCTGCTATAAAAATAAATGAAAGGACCATATGCAAAATTCCTATCTGGTCTGGTGTCTGTATTTCAGGTACTCGCTACATCAAATTTTGGGGTTAAATTCTTCTATTAATTTCTAACATCCTTTTCCAAAACACAGTATGAATATCAATATATATTGCCACCTTTTCCTTATTAATCTTTCCACACAAACAAGCCATTCATGAGACACGGTGAGAACTTAATGTAGCACAAGCTGGTGGTTTCCTAGCACAGTATATGACCTATCTGGAACAGGCAGAGGCATTTGATACCAAATTCCAGAGAGATAACATTGACACAGAAGCCTGAACACAAGAGCAGTATTTTCAGTTGCAGAACAAGAAGCTGGAGGTTCAGAGTGACCTTGCAGCCCTCTGTGATGATGTGCCATAGGAGGCAGCTATGCCAGAACATCTTCTTCCAGCAGCCAGACCAAGTACAGGGAGCCCAGGGAGGAGCAGGTACAGGAAGACAACTGCAGGCACACTGGTATTGCCTTTGTTGTCGTTTTCAAATGTTACTTATTTTTCTGTATCAGTTTAGTACCAGATGTTCCACGAAACCGATGTCCTTAATTTAACCACAAAACAGAAACAGAACGGACACAGAGTCTGCCTGAAGCGAGGAAAATGTGTTGAAGGGATAGGGATTTCTCTTTCCATATGCATTGAATTGTTGAGAAACCACCAGCGAGTGGGCTAATCAAACTGTCCTGCACGCTGGATAACCCTCCACACCACTTGAAAGTTTTATCATTTTCTTAATAACTTGATTCATTACATGAAGAGAAACAAGTACATCTACAGGCTTTGAAGTCAAGGTCCCTTCTGATATACACTTGATATACATTCTCACTCCTATTGTTTTCCTTTGTGAAGCGCTCTGCTGCAAGAGCAAAGATGACAGAATCTGTCCCATTGTAACAATCTGTTTATTGTAAAATAAAAGGAAATCTAAAGGATCCCATTTTACAGATGCTATATGAGGCAGAGCATGTAATTTGACAAATTATACAGAAAACACAAGAAAAAGGTGAAAATAAACGGAAGGTCTTCTGACATCTAGTTGAGTCTATGCAGCCTTCCCCAACTGATGACAGCCTGTGATAGCAGGTTAACAAAAGCTGCTGCCCACTAAGAAATTATCAGAAATCATGAATTCAAAAAGGGTAAACCATTTGTTATTGTTAATGTTATTTGTGTAATCATGGCTCCCAGAGAATAAAAATCCCATGACACTGAGATCATGGGAAAGATTGAAAATAACTCCCTTTACAAGTGAATCACAAATCTGGAATCTTTGAAATGTCTTTGAGGGGAGACCATTTCATATTTAAATTATCAAAAGTTCTCTCAGAAAAATTTGATATCTAGAACAGAATCTTTGGCAAAATTGCTAGCTGTAAACATCACAAATTATGCAATTTAGCTGTGAAATATTTTTAGTTTCTCAGTAACTTTGAGCCCTTAAGGTGCACTTGGGTTCATGGGGAAATTTTTCCTCTGTGAGACCTAATGACTTTATAAAAGTGAAGTTCGTGATTCTTCAGGGTCTGAAGTATCAAGTAAAAGCACAAAATCCTGAAAGTTTGAAAATGAAGCTGCAACAATCTGTAGTGTTATTTCATGTTTCTGTCCAATGATGAAGGTGAGTACAAAAGCATGTAGCTTTGGGGAAAAAAGGTGGTCTTTGCTTTCCCTCTTAAACTTTCATTCCAATATCAACAGGCAGAGTTCTCCCATTGGCCCACTATGGAGCAGAAAAATAACTGCAAAATAAATGCAACAAGAGTTGTGGGGTCGGTAATTAGTTATTTTTTCTTAACACTTCCCCTTTTTTTCCTCCTTGTCATTAAAAAAAAATGGAGCAAACTGTAGGCTCCTGTGTGGATCAGGTGATCTTCAAGCTGGTACCTGACTCCTAGCATTGCCTCCTGGAACACCACTGATTGCTTATAAAGGAAAGATAAATCTATTTTTCTGCAAGAGTCCCTTCGCACAATGTAGCCATTCTACTGCAAATGTAAATCTTGCATCAAACCATTGCTTGAGCAATCTCAGCATGAATCATCAGCTGCAGGGGATTATCTCCATCAGGATATGTGGAAAGGCAGAAGAGACCGTTTCTGAGGGAGTTGAATATGTAACATAAATCTTTCTCTTTTAGGGAAGATTCACTTTGTAATTCAAATCAACTTAATTCAACTGGTAAAAAGTCTTTCACAAGAAAGGTATGCAGATGTATCAAAAATCCCTTAAATCTGGGAAATAACAGCATCTATTTCCAAATGGCAAACTCCAGAATGTCTGTCAAAAGCATCCCACAATAAGCAGCAGTTTTCTTTTTAATTATTGTACAAGTACTTTTCAATGATTGCAGGTTTGCTCATTCTAGATTGTAAACAAATCTGAGTAATCTTAGCTCACAGTTCCAAGTTTCTGACAGAAAAATATGATTTTGTACCATAAAGATGAGGGGAATATTACACAGGGAAAACAGGTAACTTTGGAAAGGATATGAGGAATGGTTTTATGGTTCAGGATTGCTGAGTGTGTGACCTCCTTGAGGAGACACTCAGGAGTGAACACCCTCTGCCAAAACCATCTGTCTTCAGCCTTAGTGTACTTTGTCCTGGACACTATGAGCTGCTTTTCTGGGAGGATGCAGCTCTGTAACTGTCATGCAGACAGTGATGCCCTGCCAATACAAATAGATTAAAACTTGGTGATGGCTTTGAAGATTAGGCAGCCAGAGCAGACTTGAAGCTAAAAAGATCAGTGCAGAGAAATGACATAGATTAGCTGCAGCTCTTAATCTCCCTGAAAATTAGACATTGCATTCTTCAGCAGTAAATCCGGGTGTTGTCTTTACCTTTGGACAACCTTTGTAACTGATGGGCTACTGTAGTCAGGATCTTTACTGGCAAGATACAGGGAAATGGGATTGAGTTTAAGGATGAGCTTTTGCCATGCTGCCTCTGAGCTAATAAATTGGCTGATATTTCTGATCACAGTAACATCCGGATGGAAGGAAGAAAATATATCTTAACTACACAGATCAGCTGTGGGAGGCAGTTTCTGTCATTTTGGCATTAATCCAAATAACTGTTTTTTCATTCAAGCATTAAATATGGTGGAATTTTTGATGCTGAATCCTTCTGTGGAAAACTATATATCCAAACAGTTACACCTGATTTATAGTTGATACCACTCAGTTTTCCCCAAGTGGTATCATGTAACTACTGAAGAAGGATTTCTGTCCAGGACAGCTTGGTGAAAAAGGACTTCTTGCTCCTTACTGATCTCAGTGGTTTTGGCAGGGTATGCTAGTTTTAGCCAGGGTAGAGTTAATTTTCTTCACAGTAGCTGGTATGGGGATGTGTTTTAGATTTGTGCTGGAAACAGTGTTGATAACATAGAGATGTTTTTGTTATTGCTGAGCAGGGCTTGCACAGTATCAAGCCTGTTCTAATATCACTCTGCCAGTGAGAAGGCTGGAGGTGTACAAAAATTTGGGAGAGGATGGAGCTGGGATCACTGACCCCCAAGTGACAAAAGGGATATCCCATACCACATGGATCATGCTCAGCATGTGAAGTTAGGAGAAGAAGGAGGAAGTTGGGGACATTCAGAGTGATGGTGTTTGTCTTCCCAAGTCACTGTTACACGTGATGGAGCCCTGCTCTCCTGTGTATGGCTGAACACCTGTCTGGCCATGGGAAGGGGTGAACAAAACAAGTTTCTTGTTTTGCTTAGGTTGTGCATGAGATTTTTGCTTTACCTATTAAATTGTCTTTATCTCACTCCACCAGTTTTCTCACTGTTACCCTCTTGATTCTCCCCCTCATCCCACCATCAGGGAGGATGAACCAGTGGCTGTGTGGTGCTTGGTTCTGGTCTGGATTTAAACCACAACACAGGGAATGACTGATTCCTGTGTAGTACTGAGTGGACAAACTGTATGTTATACTGTTCCACTTTATGATTTAAATGGGTTTTCTGCATCAATGGTCAGAAATGCTACCAAAATGTCATCAAAATATTGAATATCCACATGCAGTTTTGTCATAGGTTTACTCATTCTAAAAAACAAACGAGCTGGGATTTATTTTTTTTTCTCTTTCCCCTGCATCACTGTAAAAGAAAGATGTTGAAAGAGGGAGGGGGACGGTGGTTTGGGAGGGTGGTTTGCCTAGGGTGACTGACACACACAGGAGAACTGGCCGCAGCCTGCATTCCAGACTGATGGCTGTCAGAAGACTGCAGTGGCAGGTAAGTTTATTTTCCTCTCCTAGGGAAAAGGCAGGCACTCCACTTTTGCCCTGATTCAGGGAGGGTGTTTGTGTGTGGAGGATTCCGTGGTTCGTTTTGTTTTTCGGTGGGGTCATTTGACGGCTTCTGGCCCCGGTTCACCTCCGTTCTCCTGCACCCTGTTCTGCCCCCAGCCCGGACTTGCTCAGATTTCATCCGAGAGGTTTGGTCCTCCTGCAAAGGAACCTTTGGGGGACTCCCAGCCAGAGCCAGCCGCAGACAGCATGAGTTTCGTGGGAAGAGCCCCCTCTTCTCCCCTTTTCCCCCTTCCCCTCCCGGTGGGGGTTTGATCTCCATTTTCGGCTTCTCCCTGCACCCCAGAGCCCAACAGCGCCCCCTGCCGGCCGTGGTTAGAACTGCACCAAAAGGCAGAAAGTACTGAACTGTTTCCTGTTTGAAGAGGACTTTTGGGTACAGAATTATTGTTTGGTTGTTTTTGTGTTCTTTTGTTGTTCTGCCAATACACAGATATCCTTTAATAATATAATATCCTTTAATATCTTTTCTTTCTCCCTACTTCCTCAATTGGAGCCTCCTTATATCGGATTTACAATTACTTATAGAGAGGAGTTTGGTCTTCCTTGTAACTCATCCTCCTTAGCAAAACACCTTAGTCTCATTAAACTGAGACAAGTTTCTATCCTGTGCCACAGGAAAGTCTTGCCCTTTCTGTCCATCATTGCTTGCCTCTCTGTATCTTATTAATATCCAGTTAAAATCCAAGAGCAGAAACATTTGCAAACCTTACTATTTCCTGAGAATTACTTTTGTATAAAAGCATGAGGGTCAAATAGTGCAATAGGCTTTCAGTATCTGTTGTTATCTTGAGGCTCCTATTGCTTCCATGAAATCCGTGGGGGACTTATTTTTCTGAAGGAAGCTTCTAATTTCCCGTCATAAATATATGCTTCCTCGGCAGTCAGAAGACACGCCAGGCTATTTTTGCAGATTGTCATGTTTTGGAGCCCAAATGTGACAGGTTCGTTGTACTTGTAAAAGTAATTCAGAGAAGTGGGAATCCTCTGTCCCCTGCAAGTGCCACTCCTATTTGGCTGATACTGTCTGTAGAACAGGATGGATAGTCATCCCAGATATCACTGCTGCGGTTGGATTACACTGTAAGTACAACAGAACAATGAACTACAATGTCTGCTTAAATAGAAAGTGGCACTTCTATTTAAGGTGACCTATCTTTGCAAACAATGCAATGGAAAATGCATTCCATGGTGGCATAAATCCACTGCAACTTCTTAACATAGAGTCATATAGTCATAGAATAGTTTGTGTTGGAAGGGACATTCAGAGGTCATTAAAAGTCCAATTCCCCTGCAACGGACAGGGACATCTTCAACCAGATCAGGATTCTCTGAGCCTTGTCCAATCTATCCTTGAATTTTTCCAGGGACGGCACATCCACTGCCTCTCTAGGCAGCCCATGTCAGTGTAAAAAAACTACTTTCTTATATCCAATCTAAATTGACCTTCTTTTAGTTTAAAACCATTTCCCCTTGTCCTAATTGCAACAGGCCCTGCTGAAAGGTCTGTCCCCAACTCTTCTTGTCTCAATGCTTTTTGTATCAACTATTAATTCAACTACCATTTTGCTTAAAGATGTAAGAATTCTGCCTGTCTAAATATGCCTAAAGTTTGACTTTGGATTTTGGTTTTCTTTGCAATGACAAGAAACCACCACCACAATATATACCATCCCCTCTATAGGGCATATTTAGACAGGCAGAAATCTTACATCTTTAAGCAAAATGATAAATCAGGAGGTTTGTTTTCTGCTTTAAGTGCACCATCTTTTCTTCTATTAACTAAGTTTTATGTAGTGTTTAAGTCTACCTAATAAAGATTGTGGAAATAGAACTAAGTGCTCAATCTACTTTCATTGAAATATCACTTTACAAACGCCCAGTGGATTAACTGGAAACAAGTCTGAACACATTTCAGTTATCACTAGAAATAGGCTTGATTTTTCCAGTCACTGCTCCATATTAATATTCAAACTTATTGGAAAATAAACATTCAAACTTATTGGAAAACAAACATATTTCTTTTCAAGTTGTTTACAAATCTGGAATGTCACACAAGTTATTTTGAACTATTTTAATTCAGGGGCTAGAACTTAACTGCCAGGGCCAGAGGATGAGTTATGAGAAAAGACCCAAACTCCTTCCTCTAAGCAATTATAAATCCAAAATTAAGAGGCTCCGATTGAAGGAAAAACAACTTATGGAAAAGGAAAACTAACAGCCCTTTATTAAAAGGTATATGTGTATTAACAGAAACACAAAGAAACCCAAGTAAAACAACGAAACAATACTCCTCTACCCACAAATAATCCCCTTCAAAACAAACGGATAAAACAGGTAAAAGGAAGAAGGTAAACAGTTCAATGTTGCACCCTTTGGTGCAATTCCAACCACAGTCAATAGGGGGCGCTGTTGGGTCAATGGAGGCACGGAGCTTGTAATATCCTATGGCAGCCACCAGGTGGCGCTGATGGATCACTGGTTGCCGCCACGTGGAGGGGGGGAATTGCCCCCCGGGGTATGTCCAAGAAAAGAAAGAAAAAAAGCCAAACCAGAAAAAACTCGGTTTCCCTTCCCTTCCCACACACCAGGAAAAGGGGGGGGGGGAGGGAGGACGACAGCAAAACAGAAAGTTCTCCCAATGGAGGAAAACTCACAATCTTCAGCTGGTCAGAACTCATGTCAGGCAAAAAAACTGCAGCTAGCAACGGCTGGGCAAAGCAGCAGCAGCAGCAAAACTCCCCTTCCAACAAGGAAAAAAGGAAAGGAAAAAAAACCAAACCAGGCAGGTCCCCAAATGAAAACATTACCTTTTCATCTGCTCCGTCTCCTAGGAGACTAATCTTTCAGCCATTAGCCCAGGAGCTAGCCTTTTGTATCTCTCAAGTGTTCACTTGATAACTCTGAAGCAGGGTCGAGGGGGAAGGGGAAAAATTCCTGGAAAGGTTTTACAGAACTAACCAAGCCATGACACAGTGAGGGAATATTCAAATGAACATTTGTAACATTAGGAGTGAAACCTAATAATAAAGCAGGACACAACACTATATAATTTATATTCCCCATTTCAGCTTATCATCACCGTGACACAGAATGTCCAAAGTTCCAGTGCTTTCATCTCTACTTAGAATGGTGACACAGCCACAAATCCAGGGAACTGCTGATAGATGGGGAATGCAATTGAAGCATTCCTCACACATATATATGTACAATCTCAGTCATGAGAAAAATCTGTTTGTCAGAAAACCAAAGTCTCACTCCTGACTATGGCAAGGGACAGATCTAATGGGAGAAGAGGGTGGGAAAAATGTTTTGGAAGTTGTTCAACATTTACTCAGTGTCCGAAGACAGAAAAAGAGGGGAGAAAATATGAAGAAGAAGAAAAAAAGAAGGTTTCCTTTCAGAGAAAGAAATACCTTATGACATACTATACTGTCAAAGCAAGATGAAACTAACTTGTAGCTGCTGTATGCTTGGATTAATCATACAACAGGTAACCTGCAAACTGCAGAAACTGAACTATTTCTTTCCAGTAGCTCTAGCGCCTGACTTGTCAGAGGCATATGTTGATGATGCTAATGCTCAAAGCTAATGTATATTAACTGCAGTCATATTTGTATCAAATCCCTTTACATTTCATGCTCTTTTTCCTTTGTCATGAAGAAATCACCCCAAATGTAAGCAATTACAGTTGAAAAAATCTTGTAGATAAATTGCAATAAGTAGGGTGTGATTCTGTTCTTCACTACTCAAAGAACACACAAGAAATTTTCTTGCTATTAACCACTGAAATTACCTCAATTTCTATTGCTTTAGTCTCCAGAACAGAATAATAAAAATGGCCTATAGGCTGGAATTTCTTGATTCAACCTTTGCCACCACCTCATGCAAATTTATCTAATACTATGTGATAAAAAGCAGCAAAAAAATTCTTCTGTTGGGAAAACAATTAGCATACAATCAGCATGCATCTTTCAGCAGAAAGCTAATCCCTCCTCTTAAGGTAGAAGTATCTGCAATCCTTTTGTTTTCCTTTAAAAGTGATCCTAAAATAACTTCATAGTAACACAACTTGTAAAGTCTTATCAATTCATCAGACTTGTGGAACAAATGGCCAATGGACTTTCACTGGAGAGGTATGAATAACTCCTGTGTACTACATTTTATGAGAGCATGAGTCTTTTCCTGGTACTGGTGTTGGCACTTTTCTGACGCTGCAGTAACACTCCAGGCAAGACAAGAGTCTGCCCAGCACAGCTGTCTGAATCAGCTTACCCCTGGCTCAGGAGAGCCCTGTGCTGGCCAGGGACAGCTCAGGACATCACCTGCCAGTGCAGAATGGACAGCAGGTCTCAGCAATCTAACCTTATGTCAGTGCTGCCATGGCAGAGTTCATGTTCAGTGGTCAGGTAGTATTCCTACAGTTGTCAGCCAGGACAGAGCAAATTTCACCCAGGGAAAATAATTTTTTTTTCAGAAAAGAAGTATTACAACCAAACACTTAGGAATAACTCAGTGAATGAGAAAGAAGAAGGTAAGGCTACCACAATACCTACTTTACAACTTCCTTCACTGTGAAGAAAATAAAGGCAAAAGAGAAAATACAAGATTGATTCAAGTCAGAAAAGGGTTAACTGCATTTAATTTCTCCATGCAAGAATCCACAACAATAGTGGCAAGCAATGAAGCTAAAATGAGGTCAAACAAGTGGGGTTAAGCAATGTGCTACTGGCCAGAGAAAGTCAAACTCAGAGTGTTCATTTCTAACCTAGCAATTAGTGAGCATAACTGAAAGAACTGTCAGCTTGTGGCTTTTACACAGTGTCATGACTGCTACTAATACTGTACTTCAGGTAATTTAGTTGTCAGGATGTGACAAGAGTATTCAGAAGGCCTATAGTATCACACTACAAAAATGTAGTAAAAGATTTATCAAGATAATTGTGTTGCCTGACAATATCTAAGGTATATTACTTGATGGTAATCGGTAGTTTCACTTGGAAATGCATTTCTCTTATAGATCTCAACCGTCTTCCCACCACCAGATGCTTATGAGTCTGTGGGCTAAGGAGTACTGTATTTGTTTCAAAGGAGAGCTCAGACCACCTCTGCCAATTGCCATATTAATACGGACAGGCTTTGAAAATTACACTCTGCAACTACTATTAGCAGTAATAATGATGGACCTCCAACTGCAGGACAGATGAGCAGCATGACCAGTACCATGTGGTGGAAAGAGAAGAATTCCTCTCTCTGGTATTCAGAAAGCACCAGTCATCTGAATGTCTGCCTAGAAATAAAACATCAGTCACAAACACAGTTCATACCATGACTGTTTACTGCAAAGACAGACATCTCATGCATTAGGCCTAGCAGACAGTTTGATCAGGAAGGCAAAAAACCACAGGGACAAGTAAAGGCAACTAAACCAGACTCAAACATTTTAATGCCATCATTTAAGATTCACATTCAGATGAAGTCATTATTTACTAACCCTAGCAGTCATCTGACATTGAAGGAGTTCTTCCATAATATCTGTAACACTTCGTGAAATATTAGTCTAATCTGACAGCTGTAAATACTGAGGTCCCTTAATGGAGAGTCTAACTATACTTTTACCTTAATTCTGCTGAGAATTGCAGTTTCAACAAAACTTCATATTATGTTTTGCTGTCTTTACAGCTTTTGCCTTGATGAGGAGGAAGATAAAATCAGTCTCCCACCTCATCAGAGGATGGATGCTTCCCACCCAGCCTGCAGTGCTGGGACAAGAGGAGATAAAGGTTTGTCCTTTTTCTGGCTGCTCTCTTTCATGCACAAACACATCACCCATGCTGAACAAATTAAATGCCATTTAATTTGTTAAGTGCTTATTAAAGTTGCAGTCATATGAATACTTGCATTATGCACGTCCACAACAGAAATAATACCCAGTATACTTTATATATGTTCTAAACCTCCTAACATTGTCACCTGCTTCTTCAATTTTCTAAAGGAATACAGACTACCAGAAGACATGCTGCTCCTCAGAGATCTTACTTCCAGATCAAGGAGAACACCGTTAATTCTATTGGTAGTTGATTGCAGCTTGGTTTCTAGTATCTTTTCATGTCTTTGTGAGTCCCTTGAAAATGAATGAGGGCTTTCTTCCCATGGTAGTGGTAGTTCATACTAGCACTATCCTATGTGGTTTCTCTGATGACTTACTTCAGCCCAATCTGTAGAGTTTCCTTTAGCAAGGAAAATATTTGGGTCCTTTTCTGCTACATATGTTTCTCCTCAGAAAACCAACTTGGGAGCAGGAAAATTCAAAACATTTGGGTTAAACAATAATTATTTTGTCTGCTACTGTTCTCTCACTGCCCACTACAGGGTTTGCTGCAGAATAAACTTGCATGCAGTGGAAAAAAGACACCTGCAGCTGCTCTGAGATTAAAAGGAAAAGACCTCTCTTTGGTCAAAACTAGTTTTTTTCCTTGAAAGCTGATTCAATCCAGGAGTTGACAAAAAATGAGAGAATACAGCATGTAGATAGAAGCCTCTTTAGTGTGGAATTTTTGCCTCTGGTCATACCATTCAATGCATTTCTCCCCAGTGCAAAGTCTTTGCCAGTATATCTAACATCCAGTTGTATCTGGAAACCTTTTCAGTGTTCAAGTTTTTCATTATCATCTAAGCAACATTTAGTTGATATTTCAAAAGGCTGTTCAATATCATGAATTAAAAAGGCTTCACTATAACAAAACCTCAACATTGAGGTTGCTGAGCAGAGCAGACAGCAGACACCGCTACAAAACATGAATGGTAAAATACCTAATTTATCATTTCAGATGTCTGTTTCAGCCTATTCTTTATCTGTCTAAGCTTACATGCTGAATGTACTTTTTTCTTTTCATTCTTCCAACTCTACTTGGCCTATTGTCATGCCTGCCCAAAAGATACAAGCAAGTAACAATACTTTTAATTTCTCTAGCATGAAGATATCAGAATACTATAATTCAGTGCACTGAAGATCTAGTTAATAGATTTAGTTATCATTTTTTCCCACAAATTTGAACTACTTTCAGCACTACAGAATATCAGTACAGAATCATTGAAGTAAATTACTTTGATCTTCTATCAAGATCTTTATTCATACACTCTGGATAATGAACAGTCCCTTTTTCTTATGAACAGTATTTTAAAATTAAGCAACTTACTAAAAACCTACATTCTGGCTATTTGACTAGCAAATGTATTATTCAGCAAGAAAATTATTTCACAATATAATGTCTAGTGGCTTTGTGAAGTTAATTACCTAAAGATTTTTTCTTTCTTTTTACTGAAAAGAGCTTCACTTGGGTATGAGGCAGACAGATGTTCTTCCTTGTAAAAACCAGATTACATGTAAAGAGAAAGGGAGAAAGCACTGGGAGGCCATATGATCTTTTGGTTCTGTCAAACCGTCTGCTTCAGCATCAGACCTAGGCACGGTGTTTGCTGTTTGAAGCCTTTGAAGTATTTATAAATTGGACTTATAGTGCCCTCAGCAACTCAAGGGAGGAACCAGTAGTTTGAAGGAGAAAAAAATCCTCTGCTTGCAGCCAAGTTTAGACTTATCTGACAGCTTTGGTCCAATCCAAAGCTACTTCAAAAGGCTTCAAAATGCAGACACAGCGCCTGGGCCTGAAGTTGACTTCTGAGATTTTAGGATTCAGGACTCAATAACATTTTCCAAAATTAAATTGTAAGTGGATTAAAATGAAGTCATATAATTAAATATATACTCCAACTCAATTTCTATCACTTTGCAATCTACTGATAAAATGTACTCTAGGAGAGGTAGATATTTGACCAAAAAAATTGTTTAATTGTGGTACAGTTTAATTTAATAACCTCTGTTCTATTTGTGAAATAACACAAAAGGTTATTAGAAAATAAATGTCTGCCTCAGGTGCTGAGTAAAGCTGGCCTTGTGCCCCACTGCTGAGCTCAAGGTGAGTCACTGCTTTCTCATATTGTTACACACAGATCCTCAACGTATTTAAAAAGTACATTCAGATTTATGAATACTTTGGCTCATTATTTCATTCATTTCTCAGGGTTTTTTTAGGTTTTTTATTTCCAAAATATACTGGCAATATCATCAAAACATGCTAATTTAAGTAAATCTAAAAAATGTGGAATTCCACGGTCTTCCTGCTAAACAAAGTGTCATTCTTAAAGCTACACGTTTTACCAGGAGTTCTTTTTTTGGTAGAGGGGACCAAACATGGGATGAAGGTGTTTTTGGGAAGGCTACTTCGGATGGCCATTAAATCTCCATTCTGCCTTGTCAACAGCAAGAATGTGAACTCTAGTTGTCGTATCCCAACAAGGTACTGTAGCCTGTTGGTCAGTGGAGAAAATTCTCTCTTTGTGTCTTCCTTTTTGAACTTGCTCCTAGAATAATAGATTTGTTTAGGCTGGAAAAGACTTCTGGGATGATCAAGGCCTTAACACCACCAAGTCCTCCTACATTAAGCAAATAAATATTTCCTTGCTCAGGAAAAGAGAAACTGATTTTGCATTAAAATATCTCTGTAACATGGGAACGTCAGGTAGTACTTCTCTGTTACTGTGACCATATACTTTTTGTCCAAGGTGAAACTACTTCAAGAAGAGAGGGGAAAACTCAGTCTGGGATAGGGCAAAGACTGTTGATTAGTCAGTTTTCTGAAATGCAGGGGCACATAGATGTTTCAGGTAAGTGAATCCAGGAAAAGAGCTCCCTACTTATGTCCAGTGTTTTTGTGATCTCTCAGAGAATGACTACCCTGCAGACTGGCAGAGATACAACAGCTTTTAGCTTTGTCATTCAGCACAGAAGCTGTCTAGCTGTGGAAAAACATGGAAGTGTGTTCTAGCTTCTTTGCTTTTTAGTGCCTGTTGGTTTTGTTGAGTCATGGTACACCCCTTGCTGCTGGCACCTACTCTGTGGGTTTTGTCCACTTTGGCTACAGTGAAGGGAAGCAGTAAAGTCTGCTCCAGATTACTTTTTTTTACAGTGAGGTAGCTGAACCTGGATGATTCTTGCAAAACTTCCTGAAAAGCTGAAAGATGCTTTCCCTCAAGGACAGAAGTGTTTTTCTCAGTTCACATCAAAAAGGCTTTTGTCATAGACATATAAATTATTCAGAGTAGTCTCATTTATTATTATCCAAGTCTGGAAATATCTGATAAAGAAAAGAAACATCCAAAGGATGGCCTTCTTTGTGCTGACATACCTCTCTTCAGGGAAGGAGTTCTGTAATATAAAAGCATCCAGTCCATTCAATTCACACGGTATAGTCTAAAATTGTAATATATGAGACATATAAAAGACATATAATGCATTTCAGAAGAGCTGGGCAAGCATGCTCATGCAATGCAAAAGGAAAAGTTTATTTATTTAGAACATGTTGGTAATCCTGAGTAGTGATCATCAATCAAATACTTGGCATCAACATTT
>JAYRBT010000042.1:69651749-69674218 GCA_036023395.1 Myiotriccus ornatus
CTTAGAGGAAGGAGTTTGGGTCTTTTCTCATAACTCATCCTCAGCAAAAGACCCTTGTCTCATTTAAACTGGGACAGCCTGGTGAGCAAAGTTCTGCTCAGGAGTAATGAGGGTACTTCCTATCTTTTTGACTCACTCCACCTTTAAGTACTTTCAGTTCCTTAAAGTCATATAATTGCTATGCATTTTGGGACAATAATCTTTGCTCCACAAAACCTCAATAAAAAAAGGAAACCTTTGCAAGTCTCTCTGTTCTGCCTCCTACTTGTAAAAGCATGATCATCATCTTCTACTGTCAGTGCTATTAATTTCTTTCAAAATTTGATTATGGCAAAAGACCAAAACCCCACAACTGTAGTTACTCCAAGCATAATACCATGAGCCAAATTAATCCATGATCTAATACCGATGACATTGGTGGATTCAGTCCAGAGACAAATGCAGCTTAAAGCTGTTTTGAAATGGAACATATTCTCAAATCTCTGAAGAGCAACAATATTTGTTTAAAAGTTGAGGGGTTTATGGTCTTAGGGAGGAGATAATAGTATGAATTGTTGTCCATGCAAAGGAATTGTATAGAATTAGTAATTTTTCTAAATAACATAAATGTAAGTCACATATGACTCTCTTATCTTTTTTTTGCTATCCTCTCTTTTTAAGCTCACCTATTCTTCTGGTGTGCCTTAAATGAGAAACACACCCTACTACAAAGTACCTTCCATTTAAAAAAAAAAGGAAAGTTTCCAAATCTAATTTATTGTACAAGTAGTAGCATAAACACTTTGCTGTGTTCCACTTCTCTGTGATGCTCAACCATTAATATTAATGGTAAAAGAACTGCACTTACTGCTAAAAAACACAATCTGAAGAAAATATGCATGATTGTTCAAAAAGGGATTAGAAAAGGCTTATCAACAAGCCTGACTGACACTACCTGGTCATTCCCTTTAAACTCTTGAATTCTGCAAAGCTTATAACTCTGAAAACAAGGGAAAAAAACACAATACATGTTGATGTAAAATGGATTCCTTATCTGCAGCCCTGTAGAGGTCTTGATATCTGCCATGGATTATATAAACAATTTTCACTGTGTTCTTTGCATTTGGTCTAGCTCTTCTCATTGCTGGAAGCATTCGCTACACTCGCCTGGCATTACTGCAATGCAAGGAAGTCACTGAAGGAATATCACTGACCTCGCTGCCACATCTGGTTGTGTGACTAAAGGGAGCAGATGTATCAGCCTTTTGAAAGATCCAATTTGATACTAAGTTACAGCAATCCTGCATCAGTCAGCATCATCTCTGATATACAGACTCAATAATACATAGAAGCATATGTGAGATGACATCCAGAGCATGGAGGGGAAGGACTTGTAAAATTAAGCAGTGAGGCAAGATGTGCTTCTGAGGAATCAGGTCAATGCTTGAATATAAAGCATGTACAGGTGACTCCCACCAGTCCTTTATGAGATAATGTTTTGCTATAAACAAGATGACCATTTTGGAAGCCATTCTCACTCATCTATAAAGGTTAAGGGCAGTATGTGTGGTGAAGGCATAAGAAATTATCATCATTCAAAGGAAACAGGAATAGAAATAAAATCACAGAGACTGAAAGGAAACTGCAGAATTAACCTCATCCAACCTTCTACTCAAAGGAGAGACAATGTAGACCAGGTTTCTCTGGGACTTGTACAGTCTAGTTTTGAGTATTTTCAAGACAGGACATTTCACTAACTCTCTGGGCACCTCTTCCAGCATTTGATCATTGTTGTGGTGAATATATTTTTTCTTTGCTTATATTTGTTTGGAATTTCTCATATTTCAATTTGTGTCCATTGCTCTCCTCTCATCCACACAACCAGTTATCTTCTTGTAGAAAGCAAATATGGTTGGTCAGGTGTAATTTGTCATTGGTCTAGAAACAGCACTACAACTTTCATAGGAACACGATGAGACTGACTGGCTAGCAGTTCCCTGGATCCTTCTCTTGTCCTTCTTGAAGATGGGTGTGTTTACCTTTCTCCAGTTATGAAGAACCTCCTTCAATGCCCTGGCTTCTAGAGGTGTTACACAGCAGCCACATGACAGCACTGACTTGCTGCCTTGGAAGATTCTGTCTGGTCCCATGAACTTGTCTGTGAGTAGTTCAAGTATTCCTAGGATAGTAGGACTGAGAGTGTCTGCTATGGTTGAGTTTTGGAGGCTGATGTTTGAACTACTTTAGTCTTTTAGAACAATAGGTATAAATGTCTTGCATTGTGAAAGACATCTTTCAAGCAAAAACATCAAAACAGCCTACAATTACGAATTAATTCAGCTAAAGCCCTTTCCTGGAAATTTGTATTACTGTTTCTTACAGCACAGTAAGCTCAGAGAGAGGTATTACAGATGCAATGATCCTTAGAGAATACAAATTTTCCTAAACTGTTTCCTGGAAAGCAAGTAAACTGACAGACAATTTTAATTCTCGTTTACTAAAGCTTTTAGAACTGGATTTGGTTTTATTATGGATTGAAATTATTTTTGCAGAGGTAAAATTTATTTAGCTACCCTGAATAATCAAGTAGTTCCAATATGAGGCTGGAAAAGAGGTAGGAAAATAATACTGTGCTACTCCTATATCTCCTCCTTGGCTGTGCAATCATGCTTCGAAAGGTCTAGAAAGAAAGAAAATACAGAAATTGCTTATTTCAGGCAAAACTTAGTATCCAAAATACCCATAACATAGCTATTTTCCCTTTGTCTGTGTTACAAAAACTCTAACCATGGGAATAGACTTATATGTACCTCTCTTTTTCTTCATTTCCAATTCCCATCTCTCGCCTTAATAATTTCAAGACTGCCTATCCTACCAAGCCTTGTGTGAGCTGCTGTAGCACTTTTTACGGACCTTTGTTCCTTCTCTAAGTGACTCCCATATGAACTGGCTTCCTGGAATATTCTGTACTGTTAAATGGATTGACTAAGCACAGTCCTAGTACTGGATCTTGGAACAGATGGACACTGTATTTTCTCTCTGTACGACTTCCCTGTATTGGCCTGCCTGGGCTTTCTCAACTATGTTTCTACATTTTTCAGTCTATACCCTGAAAATAAATATATTTACTTTACATTCTTTTATTTTCTGAGGGCTAACTTTAGCAACAGTATATTCTGAAGACGTTTGGGTAGAAACTGCGGAATAATTTTCTTTTCTTGGAATTGTTTCTAATAATTTCTTCAATAGTTGTCCCTTTGGTTTTGCAGTGACTCAGCTTTCCAGTGAAAACACTGACTACTTAAAAGTTTGTCCTTTCTTATCACTCTCCTATCTGGCCAGCACTACCAACTTTTTCCTTTCAAAAGACAGAAAGGGACCTGAAGATGAGGGACAGAGAAGCCCTTATTGGTTTTATCATTTTGTGGTTGGTTTCTATGGTTGGTACAAGCTCTGAATGTGCCAGATCTCTGCCTTCCAGACAGACGGAAAGGCTCCTGACAACTTAAAGAAGAATATTCTTCTCAGAAGAACAAATCCTTTCGAGAACCTAGCACTAACATAGTGATTAAATAAGTGATTTTACATCTGACCTCACCTGAAGAGACAGGAAAAAGGTACATATGGAACTATGAGGTACATAGTTGGACTCTGAGGTAAGTCTCCTATTTCCCCTCCTACCCAACTTCCATGTGTTGTATTTCTCCTGCTAAACGACTAATCTTCTCTTTCTTGCTGCTGTCTCAAACTCCTCTTCACATTCTTCCCTACTCTTCTACATCCCATTTCCCTGTCTAATGCCCTTGTCCTCTATTCACACACACAAACTGTACTGCCACGCAATCCCAACAGAACAGTGTCCATGGTTCAGCACCCACGTTCCCTAGACCTATGTTACAAGAAGTTGCAGGAAACAAGAAGAAATACTGTCAATTGCTGTGAAAGGCTGATGTAGAAAGGACTCATTGACTAGAATCACACTAATCTATTACTTCTGAAATATGATTACATCTGCCTTTTATCTTTCATCTTGTTATTCAGTGATAATTGACTGCTCAAGGCTGGCACTCATTTTTAATTATTCCCCTGGTGAAAACACAGCTTCACACTCTGCATTTGCTCACACATATCTGCATGCAAGTAACACATCATCCTTTAGCAAAAAGCTATTCCTTTTCTTTCTCTTTCTTCCCCCCCCCCCCAAATGAGCAGTACAAATTAGTAGAGGACATTCCTCCAAATTAAATTTAATAGAGAACATCACTGTGCCTACAGAGTAGAATGAATGTTTCACCATTCATTAAAATGACTCATATTTCAGGTCTGCTAACAAAGGGGCTGCCTTGCTGCTGTCTCTTGTGGCACACAGAGATTTCCATTTACCTATTTAGCAATTTATTTTAAGAATTAAGCATCTAGTAACTTCTCAAGGGCTATGTCCACACAGCTGCCAGGTACAAAGCTGAAATAACCACCGCTAAGTCACCTCACAGTAGGTCTCAGCTAGAACATTAATGTGCTAATAAGTATGTAAGGAGCTCCACTCAGTGGCAGGAGAATGCACTTCCAACTGTGATATACAACATAACATGAAAAGAAAGCAATCTTTGGAAATGTAAATATGTATAATAAACACCCTCAACTTAATTGAGTCTCTGCATTATGTATTTTAATCAAAGCATTAGAATCATGGCCTTTCATTAGGATAGCTTTACTCATTGTCAGCAACATTTCTGAGAGAATTGGAAAGATGCTGGTTAATCAAGCAGACAATCTGAATTACAGATGTTAAGTAAGAGAATCTTGCCCAGAAGCTGTATAATCTACAATTGGCATACTTGTTATTCCGTGCATTAATGGGGTAAATTACTCTATATGATTACAAGGCCCTGATTACATCCTGATAAGCTGGGGTTGATGGATATTTAGCATTACAAGACAGTTATTTAGCCAATAAACAGACAAATATGAACCTTAGAATAAAAAGTTAATAATGACATTTATTTGTAATATTATTGGAACCTATTACATAATCACCTTGTTTAATGATACATAATCACCTTGTTTAAAACAACGAAACTCAGTATTACCACAATTTTTTTATTTTAAGTTTGCTAGACTTTAATTTGCAAGTAATGACTTTTTCATCTTTCCTTCTTCTTCTTGTACTGTCTCTAGACTTGCTTGAAAAACTGAGGTCTGTTTCATAGTTGCTATCTTCTCTAACAATCTCTGTACTAAAAGCAGTCCAGCCTGAGGGCACAGGATTAGTGTATTTCTAAAACAAACATGCTCAGATTGTGGAGAGTAAACTACTTAAATGGAGGTGCTACAAGGGACATAAAAGGAGGGCATTAGTGAACGAAATTCCAGTTTAGCTACAGCTAAAGGCTCCAACAGAGGAAAACATCAGCTCTGAACACACAGAGGAAGCATTTCTGATAGAAATTACCACATTAGGATGTTGCTCTCAGCAAGAGCTCTCTGACAGTGCTGGATCCGTTCAGCATCATCTTTTGCTCCCACTCTTTGTGTATTTGGCCCCTTCCCTTCTCACCACTGCGCTTGCCTCCCTTTGAAACACTTCCTCCTGTACACACTTCTCATTCCACTTGCAGTGTCTCCACAGCAAAGTGCTTCTCCTTCCCCAACCACAAACGTGCTTCATGGTAGTATTTGGCCTCCTCATGCTCAGTTTAAGAGATGCAGCATTAGGATTTCTTGGAGTTAGATTAGAGATGCTGGAGTTAGATTAGAGATGCAAAACGTATCCTGGAATGTAACAAGAGACAGTCTGAGACTGCTGCTAAAGAAACCATCTAATTGAATTATGTGTGATATATCCTGAGTTAGGCCTAGGACAAACTTTGGAGACTTTCAATTGCTGTGTTCTGTCTCTGTATTAAAGAAGTAAGAAAAGCCATAGATAGGTTTATTTTCAGTATTATTTCTGTATGTCCTTAGTCATATTTCCCAAAGACAATACAGGTCTTCTCTGCTTTGCAGAATTTCAGTTTAAGAAGTTATAGCCTCTGTATCACTGTTGAGTCCACACTCTTAAGAGCTTGATGCCCACTCTTCCTGACCAGCTATGTCCGCATAGGAATGGAAACACCTTCAGTGCAGAAGGCAAAGATCAGTTTCTGGAAACTGCTGCAGGGGAGCTGGTGGGTGGGAAATGAGGCCCGAGAGGCTGTGTAGCTGGGGCTAGTGGGGAAATATCAGGATTTAACTGGGAATCAATCAAGTACCTACTGCTGGAAGCAGATATGGTCACTGTGTGGGATCGGTGTTCAAATAATCATCTATATGCACTGAGTCCATCTACCAGCAGAATTATAACTTTTATAAAACTGGGCAGTGGCTGATAACAATCAATACACAAGTTTCTACCCAGTACAATTATTGTCCTTAGCAGGATGATGCCCAAAGTCAGCCTTGGTCCCACAGTAGGTATCAAAAGCCCATTTTAAGGATCTGTCTTTAGTGACACCTGTCATGTTCCTTACTAGAATTTTCGTGTTCCTGCGACATATGAAAAACTTAATACATAATAGTACTCAACAGTTCGGCTTGGCCTAGCGGGATTTCTAATGTCTATATTTTATAGATTTCATACCTTCATGATTTTTCTTCTTTTATGATTTTCATCTACTTACTGGCAAATTGGAAATATTTTTGCCTTTTTCTGCCTGTTATAGATTTTGTGACTTCCTAAGTGGATATCATATTGTTGCTTTGTGCAGGTGAAAAATCATTCTCCATTTAATAGAGGACAAAATCAATCAAAGCTATGAAATCATTACAAATAAACCTCCCTAAACACAATATTCCTCTTCTTTCCATTCCTCAACCTTGAATTTTAAGCAGGTAATTTAAATTGAATATTTTTATCCGTACTGACTGATAGGATCTCCTTTTTTTTTTTTTTTTTCACTCAAAAAGGTGATAAGACCATTTACCAGACGAGTTTTTTCAAAGTGTAAATCCAAACAGCATTTCTAACAAGGAGACATAACCCCATGTTTAGATACGGTTTTGAAAAATGTAAATGTAAAAGTAATAAATCTTTGTTTAGTCCTGTTTCAAATACAATTTGGATCTCTACCAATCTTTCTCTCTGGTTGCTGTCCCATTTGTATAAATGTAGTTTTCGGTGTGCAATGACTCTGCTCATAATCAAAACAGATGTACAGGTAGGAATGAAGGAAAGAAAATAATGAAGACTAGGACAAATAGAGAACATACAGGTAAGGTTTAGTACACTAATATACCATGATATTTTGGAAACACTGCTATAATACAAAGTGTAAAAAATGCACTTCACTTTCATGCCCTGAAGTTTTAGCCACCCTACTGAAGAAAAATATTTTATACATTGAGCTCTAGGAGTATTCCCAAGGGTGGGACAAAATACAATAAAAAATTTCTCAGTCACAGTTTTATCATGAAAAACACACGTTTCGGGAATTCCATTTAAATATAACTTTTAATGTTAAAAGCTTTTGGAGATGCATTTGAATTTCCCATGATTTTAATCTGTGGTCTGAGACTTAAGAGATTCATCTACAGGCCTGTGTCAAAGCACAGTAAGAGACTGTTATCACTGTTAGGGAAAAATCCAGAAAATCTTAAAGACACCGTAAAGGTCTATGCGGTAATCTGTGGCTCTGTGTGGAAAAACTGGAAATGTCAGCTACAGTGTCAGTACATGAAATTACAAAATCGTCAGGAGTTACTTTTGAGAACTCTTGGGTGGTAAATGAAACACTAGAAGAAAGTGAAACGTGGTGCCCATTCTTTAAAAATAGAGAAGCTGTGAAAGACTGAAGTTATCCTAAACTTCAATTATCTGTTAATGATTTTAATACTTTTCCTAATTGTAAGACTTAAAAGGAGATGAGTAACTGTCAGTAAAATTATGTTTTTAATCTGTTAAGAGAAACACCGTCTGCCTCGTCTTTAGGGCTGGTGACACACCTTCAAATCCCACCCTTTAGACGCTTCTGAGGCAAGTTCAGACACCACCATCAGCTTGCCTCCCTTGTCCGTCAACTCATTTGGGTGCTGCAATGCGTCCCTAAAATCCTTACATCCCTTCAGTTTTTTCGGCTGAAAAGGCTTATCAGACCCCGCAGTGAGCCGTGGGAGGAGCCGGCCCTACAGAAAGAACCGGGCTGCCCCTTGCGAGGAGTTATTTGCCGCTGGTTCGGTTTGTACCACAGAGAACTCCGCGGGACAGAGCTGGGCACGGGGCGGTGGGCAGGGCAGTGCGGGAACTGGCATCGCTTTACGCGCAACACCGACGACTGAAAACCCAGTCTGAGGCTGGGGCGGGCTGGGAACTCATGGAGAAGGGCTTCTAGTCACAACAGAGGAGCGCTGAGGCGCCCAGGACTCAGCCCTTGGGGGCGCTGCCATTGAACGGAACGGGCAGGGCGCCGTTCCTCCCGCAGGGAGCGGGATGAGGGAGGCACCGCGGGATCCCCGGCAGGCGGCACACCCCCGGGGAAGAGAGGCCGCGCCCCGCCCGTGACGCGCGTCCGCCTGGCAGCGCTTCCTGCCCGTCACTTCCCGCGCCGCCGCCGCTCCCGCCGGGCCGCGCCGTGTCCTGCCCAGCCCCGCGCCCGGCCCCGCCATGGCCATGAGGCAGACCCCGCTCACCTGCTCCGGGCACACCCGGCCCGTGGTGGACCTGGCCTTCAGCGGAGTCACCCCCTACGGATATTTCCTGATCAGCGCCTGCAAGGGTGAGCGGGACGGGCCGCTTTGTCCGGCGCGGCCCAGCGGGGAGATGGGCGAGCCCCGGGGCGGGCGAGCGGGACCCCCGGGTGGGTGCGGCGGAGCCCCGCTGCTCGCAGGCCCCGCATCGGCGCCCCGGGGGGCTGTGCCCGGGGGCCCTGTCCGTGACACAGCGTGGGAGCCGTGGGGTGAGGGGGGGAGCGCACGGCGGTGTTCGTGGGGCCCCGTCCGTGACACAGCGTGGGAGCCGTGGGGTGAGGCGGGGAGCGCACGGCTGTGTTCGTGGGGCCCCATCGCCGGGTTGTCCCGGGGGTATCGGAGCCCGCGTGCGCCCGGCTGGGATCCGAACTGCTGAGGGGCTGGGAACCCAAAAGGGTTTATCTGTTGAACTTCCCGTTTCTGCCGTCTGTGCACACAGGCTGTAGGTCTAAAGTGATCTCCTGTTTGACCAGGGCAGCTGCCTTGCTGCACACTGAATGATGAGAAATCTCTCACTGTGTGAATAACATTGCCTCTTTATACATGTATATATTAATCTTATGTATACACAAATTCTAAAGGACATTCCTTTCTGCCTTGAAGTGCTTCTAGCTGAGCTCTACATCTTGCGTGACCTCTTTGATAGCCTCCCAGAAAATAAAATGATAGGAAAGGCTTTCTATTACTACTTCATTTTTATCTCTATGTTTTAAACATATCTCATTGCATACATGAGGCTGTGCCTGCATACAGACAGCCTGATAATATTGTTCCAAAGTAAAATAACAAATCTGTCCTGCCTGAAGAAATTTTTAGTAAAAATAAAATTCTAACGCTTCCTCCTATCTTAACACAAACGTAAAGAAAACTTTTATCAGAAAACTTTTATCCCATTTGTATAAGTATTTGAATGTCTATACAGTTCACATGCATGCAGCAAGTACAGCTATTCAGCTAAGCAATGGCTTCATAAAATATGAGGTATTTCCAGATGCTGATGCAAGGGAATATTTAAAAATCCAAACAAAAACAAACAAACAAAGACAAAAGGAAAACCCATCAAAAAAAAAAAAAACCAAACCCCCAGCTTTCTTCTTTTGCCGTGTTACCTGAATGTTGGTTTTGTTTCTGTGAAGATGGCAAGCCTATGCTGCGTCAGGGTGACACAGGGGACTGGATTGGCACGTTTCTAGGCCATAAAGGTGCTGTTTGGGGTGCCACTTTGAACACAGATGCCACTAAAGCAGCTACAGCAGCAGCAGATTTTACAGCGTGAGTGATTAACTGTCTTTGTGGTCTGTATTTTGATTTAAGTCTGTCGTGCTCTTTGGTGACATGATATAGCTGTACTAAATTACTGGTTAATTTTTTTTTATTTTAGTAATTGTTAGCTTATTTTTGGCTAGCCAAATTAAAACCTAGACTTTTAGCATCTTGAAAGCAGCTACAGTTAATTCCAACATGATGAACAACTGTGATTGCTTCTTGATATGCTTAATTACTGTACTGGTTTGCTAGAATAACTTTTCTATGCAGCTCTAATTTCTGGCACTGTAGTTAGTGTAGAGTTGAAAGAGTGATTTTTACTTTGTTTCTAGCAGTAAGCCTCTTTTTATTATAAGAAAATTCTAATGAATTATTTCTTTGATATTTATTGTGTTGTTTGTGCTGCTTGCAGTATAAATTCATACTTGGCAAGTTGGATCTTGTTAGTAAAGGGCAATCTCTATTAGTAAAGTCAAAGAGAAGAACTACTTTTCTCTTAAAACTAAAATGCTAATTAGTCTGCATGTTCCTGAAGAAGAGAATAAAGGAAAGGGATGTGATAGTCTAAAAAAAGCTCTAGTAAAACATATAATGTATTCTTGTTGAATGATTGGGTTATAACTTATAAGAATGTAACACTTGTGATAAAATGTTGTAATAGCATCAGGAAATATTGTTTACAAACTCATGTGACTGCCAAGTTGATTTGTTCTGGTGCTTCTAAAATACGAATGTTTCCTCTTGCTGTTTAGCAAAGTGTGGGATGCTGTGTCAGGCGATGAACTAATCACATTGGCTCACAAACACATTGTCAAAAGTGTGGATTTCACACAGGTATGAGAAACTTTTATACCTTATACACCAGGAAAGTAAGTCTTTTAGTATGTTCTGCTGTTAGTTACTTTTCTGCTTTTTACATGTGTATCTCAGCAGGCAAATAATCTAACATACCACTGCTTGTTTTTAAGATTGTAGAATAAATGTAGTAAGTATGTTAGAAGCTGTCTGGGAGAAAGAACTGTTATTTTAACTCACAGATGAAGGCTGGTATTTTGATTCAAAATAGAGTTGACTCTCTGTAACTTCTGTTTCAGGATAGCAATTATCTGTTAACAGGTGGACAAGATAAGCTCTTGCGTATCTATGACTTGAGCAAGCCAGAAGCAGGTGAGTCTGCTTTTAGAACTGATTCTTGGTTCTTTGGAGTTAAATACAAGTTCTGAAATTAAAGAGTTATTTTCTGTTACGAGTCACAAAAGAAAAAGTTGAGGATTGTTTTACAAGTGTAGTGTCTGTAACTTTTGCTATAGTAAGGTCATAGAACTACAGAATGGTTTGGGTTGGAAGAGTCCTTAAGACCTCTAAAGATCATCTTGTTGCAAGCCCTGTGCCATAGCAGGGATGCCTTCCACTAGATGAGGTTGGTCAAAGCCCCATCCAGCCTGGCCTTGAACACTTCCAGGGATGGGTCAACCACAACTTAATGGACTCCAAGCATAGCATGTTTCATTTCAACACAGACTCATTAAAAATAAGTCTAAATAATTAAATCAATCGTCTGAAAGAAAAAAAGACTTCACATATTTGTTTACATTTGTGTTGATACTGAACTACTTATGGTTGATAAGAAGCTAGAGGACCTTGATGTTAACCTAGTGGAGTTTTTTAAAATTAGGCAATCAGATATCCAGTTATTTACCCTGTTTCTGGAATAAGACCTACAGATAAACTCTCAAATGTTTGAAATAATTCTACAGTTTCTAGTAAATGGAAATCCTTATAGTTTAGGAAAGCTCCCAAAGTGCTGCATGACATTATTTCATTTTCTTATATTTACTAAAATATTTGGCTTTATTTTAAGAACCTGATGTTGTCAGTGGACATACTTCTGGCATTAAAAAGGCTTTATGGAGCAGTGATGACAAACAGATTCTTTCAGCTGATGATAAAACTGTACGGTAAGAAAAAGTTAACGTTCAGTTTTCTAAGAAGCTCACTTTTATTTATTGTCATAATCTGTGGGAGAATATAGGTACTTTTTTTTTTTTTTTTGATTTAAGGATAATCCTAGATTATTATAGTTGCATGCAATGGGATAAAAGCCTCCGAAGACTGACTGGAAACAGTGCACAGCTGATAGACAAAACCCTCTTTCTTTGCCGTGCTGGTAAATTGAGTAGGCTTTAGTGTTTTTATAAGATGTGTCGTCCAGTGATGGTTAAGTTTACTCTGTCTCCCATTGGTAGGAGATGTGTTGAAACCAGATAAACCTGGCTGCTGGGGAGATGAATTGACAAAGACCCTTCCTCAGACTGTGCTCTCCAGAAAGGATGGAAGATGTGCCTGATTGCTTCCTCAGCTTTTTGGCTGATATGACCAGTGTCATCTCATGCCTAGCAGAGCCAGCTAATGAACAAAGATTCTTACTTACAGTAGAACAATTTAATTTCTGTTTGGATAGCTCTTACAAAACTAGATAGAAAACTATATTATCTTAAATGAATCTGTATATTGGCATTAGTACCTCTTGGGTCTGGTGAGGTAAAAAGGCAGAATGGAATTTTCAAGCTTTGCTTCTAGAAAGATCCGTTGCTCAGGAGACTTAAACCGAGATTTTTAATCTCCAAGAGAATCTTTGAGTAGTTAACTCGTGTGTGTACCATTTAATGTTGTTGCATTAAACTGCAAATGTAAAATTATTTTTAAAAGGAGGTGTGTCTTAAGCTTGGCCTAGGTGACAATGCACATAATGCCACTGAAAATCTGAAGTACTTGTGGAATCAAATCACATTCTTCAGATGTCTTTTTTTACCCAAGTCTTGCCATGGATGGGAGATGAAAATTGCTTCACTTGGTGAGGTAATCTGAGAGTCTTCTTGTTCCTTTTTGTTTCCTTTTAAGCCTTTGGGACCGGAGTACCATGACTGAAGTGAAGTCACTAAATGTTGCAATGTCAGTGAGCAGCATGGAGTATGTTCCAGAAGGACAGATCCTTGTGATAACCTATGGGAAGACTATTGCTTTTCATAGTGCAGAAACGTGAGTGCACAACACAGAGTTTTCACAGGTTGAGTAATGGGCTTGGTTGGGGATGAAAACTGGCAGTACAAGGTTAAAATCACCAAGCTGTCAGAACTGACATTAGTGGACATCTTTTCTTGAATGCCTCTGTCTTGTCAGAGGCAGAGTATGAAACAACTACCCTATAATAAAATAGTGAAACCTACCGGTCTGTAAGGTTTGGTGCCATTGTTGTGTTTCACACTAGCTGTAATTGTGGTTAAATATTTTTCAGCAAGGTTTCAGTACAGTGCTTTTCAGAGAACTTACTTATACATCTTTATGATTGATATCTTAAGAAAGAAGTTATACGCTTGAACATATTCCAGAAAGTAGTTCTGAATGTCTGAGGTTTTGTTTTGCTTATTCTAACTTGATGAGCATGGTTTTCAAGTATTAAAACTTGTTTCATAAATTCTGGGGGGTTGTATTCTGTTTTTCTTAAAAGCAGCTGAGATTAGTAGAATCACAGTTTCTTTGCTCTCGGTTTTTTTTTTTTTTAATGAACAGTATTAACAATCTTTTCTCCCTTAGTCTAGAGCAGATTAAATCATTTGAAGCACCAGCTACAATCAATTCTGCATCACTTCATCCTGCGAAAGAATGTTTGGTTGCAGGTGGTGAAGATTTTAAACTCTATAAATATGACTATAATACAGGAGAAGAATTAGGTATGTTTGTTTTCTACAGTCAAAAAGGAGTTATGAAAGGGGTATTCATTAAATAATGGTTAGTAAATGAAGCTGCTGTGCATGAGTAAGGTCTTAGCTTAGCATGCTGTGCAAGAGGATGAAAAGGTATATTACCAGTTTAAGCATTTTTTCCTATCTCAGTATACCCAACATTATTCTTCTAGAACTAATTAAAACTTACATTCAACAGCTCCTTGCATGTATTTTAAAAAAATCATATTCATTATTGCTGCATAACTGTGTGTTAACTTGAGCATTGTACTATAGCATTCATTAGATATGTCAACTACTTGCTTTTATGAAAAATGTGGCAGATGTTGGCCAAATTTATTTAAAACGAAAAGCATATTTCTAAGTTTTTTCATTGATCCTGTCCTTGTTAAAAATTGTATGTGTATGGAGTCAGTGTTTGAAGGAACAGAGCTTGTGTATTTTGTGTTGCTGGCTTGCTTTGTAGTTTTGTCTAGAATAAATATGCACCTTTTTCTCTGGCAGTTAATGAAACATTAATATTTTCCCTAAATTAGACATTGCTGAGATATCAATTCATGGAAGCTTTATTTTGTCATAAGCTAATTACTGAGAAAGTGCCCTCTCATCAGTGTTTTTTTTTCCCCTCCTCTTTTGATCTGTTTGTGCTTAATTTCAGTTCTTGGCCAAAATATGAAATTGATGGTCTTGGTATGTTCTCTTATAGAATCTTACAAAGGGCACTTTGGTCCAATTCACTGTGTGAGATTTAGCCCTGATGGAGAGTTATATGCAAGTGGCTCTGAGGATGGTACACTAAGGCTGTGGCAGACAACAGTAGGAAAAACCTATGGTCTTTGGAAATGTGTAGTTCCTGGTAAGTGTGTGCTTTTTCCTGGTAAACTTGGCTGCTCCATGGGCGCTCTTTAAGTAGTATCTATCACTAGTGGTAAGCGATTAATTTTGTGCAGCAACTGCTGTCTTCTGACAGTTTCTATATCCACTTATATCTGATAGATTTGAGGATGTGTTTTTGTAGCTGTAATGTAAGCAATGAACCCTGTAAGCTTTTTGTATATAGACACTTTGTGGATATTTAAGCAAATAGTCTGATGTATTTTTATGTGAAAGAGCAAGAAATATGCAATACCACCTTTATAATTCTGAAAGAGATAACCTCTAGAAAGAAGTATGGATGGTAGTTCTGTATTGTACTTTGGTTCTTTCAGCTTGGGGGAAGGGAAGCAATAACTGCAAGTGAGGTTCATTGATGGAACTGCTTGCCCAGATGTTTCTTCTCGGCACTAAATTAAGTGGAAATTTGGTTTTTATTGTTATTAGGGTGAGTAGGTGGAACTGAAGGTACTGACTCTTTCTTTCTTCTCTACAGAAGAGGAGAATGCAGAAGCAGCAAAAGCAAGGGCTACCCTTCCAGGAACTGCAGAGGAGGAAATAGGTAATGCACTGAACTGTCAGCTTCCACTCAGCTAAGTGTTAAAAGATCAGTCAGGATGATAGCATTCTTTAGGATGGAAGAGGTAGTTTCCCTCAAGTATCTTCTGGCATTTTTCACTCTTTTCAAAAGGTGTTTGAACGTATTTTCAAGAAAATGACCGTGTGGTGTCAGACTGGTGTCTGGAGCTGTGCAGGCTGAACAGATGGGGTTGAATAGCTGGATCAGGATGAATGGGAAAACAAACTGAACTCATCTTTAAGCAATCCATGCAACATTTCTTTGGTTTATATATCTAAGGTGAAGTTAAATAAAATTCTTTTTATTTAGTTGCAGAAGAGATTGCCTCTGAAAACTCAGATACAGTGTACAGCTCAACTCCTGAAGTTAAGGCCTGATTACTGCAACTGTTACATGACACATGGACATACAAGACTAAATCAAGTGAGCAGTGACAAACAGCAGCCTTCCAGAGTGAGCTCTCTACGTAAGGCAAAGATGGGCAGTAATTGATGAGAATGCGGTGGAACTGGCTAAGTGTTGTCTGTAAGAGAACTGAGTATCCAATTAAAAACCCAAAAGACAAGTAGTAGAGTTTTGCTGTCTTTTTGGCATAACTGCCTACTGTCTTTTCAAAGAAGTGTGCAAGCCAAGATCCAATCTCTCCAATTTCAATTAGACTCATTGTAGTGTGCTTTCTTTATTATGGAGAAGAGATACAATGGCTTTTACCTTTTTTTTTTTCTTCTTGAAAGTTGGAAGAATTGGCTGTAGTTGAAAAGAAGGGATTATGTACTTAAAAGGATTTTGTTCGGGTTTTGTTTCGTTGTATGCTGCTTCTGAATGTTTAACTGTTTTCAGTTGTCTAAATAAAATGCCTCTCAAAACTCGTATGTTACTGTTGAGCATTGGGTTCATGAAATGGAAAAGCAACGAAATTAATACGTAATCCTTTCTAGCATCTTGGTTTTGTACTATACAGAGGGAAAGCAAAAGAATGTTTTAGTGTTGGTACAGAGAGTGGCAAGTTCTTTGATCTGTAAGCTTTGTGTCTTTTTTTATTCTTTAAAGTTTGAATGTAAACATGAGTCTCTAAAATTAAAAACAACGAAAACTCTTACATTAAATGTGCTGCCTGAAATATTTGGTTGTGCATGAAGATCTCGGAGGTTGGCTGCGAATGTGTATAAAACTTGGGTTTAGTCATCCAGTCTGGATAAAAAAGTTACTCTTTCAAGGTTACAAATCATATTTTCTTCATTAAAGGAAATAATTGCTGTTCTTCCACTTGTCATTTCCTTTAATGGTATGCTGAAAGTTTTACATAATGCATTCTGTATGGAAAGAAGAAAGTTATACAGAGGTATACTCATTCACACACCTTTTTACATTTTAGTATTCATACTTGTCCTTACTGTCCTTTTGGATTTTCCCAAGAGTACAGTAGCGCTGTCATCTTAGAAAACAGAAGCTTAACATTTGAATATAAATTGAAACATGGGCAATTCTATCTGAACCTAAGAAAATACTTTTCCATTGTGAGGGCAAGTCAAAGATTGGCAGAGGTTGTGAAGTCTCCATTCTTGAAGATACTGAAAACCCAAGTGGACCTGGCCCTAGGGAGCCTCCTGTACCTGAACCTGCTTGGAGGGGTGGTTGACAGGTCCCCTATTGGGTGAAGTGGAAGTAAGAACAAAGCACGCAGTGATACTGTGAATTATGGTTTCTTAGTGCATCAGAGGTGTTTAGAGTATATTATTTCATAGACTCTGTTCCAAAATTAGTTTTGCAATTATCTGAATTTTATTTTAAAAACTAGCAACTTCCAACCCTCTGATTTAGAGCTAATTGTCTCTGTCTTATTGATTCCACTAAGGCTTATGAGGGCTTCCAGTCTAGTACTACAGCCTAGAAACAAGTGGAAGGATGTGTTTAAAACACAAAATCAGAATGAAACAGAGCTAATACTGGGAGACCTAATACCTAATGATTGCCACCAAAACACTGCAAGAAATTAAAAAAACTCCAAAACAACCAAAGTACATGAAAGTTTGTAACTTCTGCGCTGCTTTAATGTATTCTAAAGTACACAGTACAAATGATATATATTCCTCATAGAGTGACTGCTGTCTTTGAACAACTGCTTCTCAAAGAATACATGCAGTTTTGGTGTGGGAAAAGCAAAAAGAAGTGTCCTCAGCTTTCAGAGCTGTGATCCTCTGCTGCTTTACCTGATCCTGTTTGTGGTTTCTTTGTTAGCACTGAACGAGTAGGGCTGAAGCTGGAAGATGTTTCAAGTAAATGAGAGTATTAACAATGTTTAATACTTCCTTTTTATGCGCGTTTGTGTCCTTACAGCTCTGGGGGAAAAAAAAAAAGTAAAGCCAAGAAGTTGTCAGTGGCTTTGTTATCGGACTTTCATTTTTGCAGGTGTCACTGCGAGTTTTACAGGTCAAGTTCATAGAGCCCATGTGTATGTGTGGCACTAGGGCATTAGTTCCTCCCTGAAGATTCCACGGGAAGAAACTGGAAAGTGCCTTGACTCGTGGCCACCCACACGGGCAGGTTCGGCGTTACGTATCGCTAAGGGCATGGCATATCCGTGTATCCACACAGGAATATCCCTGGAAGGGCCGCGGTCTCGCCCTGGGGAGGCGCTCGCTGGGTGACCCGGAGCTCCGGACGCCGCGCTCGGTCCCCACGTGGCGGTGCCGGGGCAGCCCCGCGGTGGGGCCGGAGCCGCCGCCGCTTCCTGCCCGCGGGGCGGGGCCGAGCTCTGCCCGCCCGCCCGGGCCGGCCGCGGGGTGTGGAGAGCCATGGCGGGCCGAAACCCGGGCACCGAGCTGGGTAAGGGCGGCCGGCGGGGCAGGGCGCGGCCTGGCGGCGTGCGGGGCTCCCGAGCGGGGCTCCCGTGCGGGGCTCCCGAGCGGGGCTCCCGAGCGGGGCTCCCGAGCGGGGCTCCCGAGCGGGGCTCCCGGCGGCGCGGCCGGGCCCGGGGGCGGGCGGGGGAGGGCCGGGGGCGCTGAGCCCCGGCCGACCCACCGCGGTGTGTAGGAGCCAGGCTGCTGCACAGCCTTGTCTATCTGAAAAGCCGAAGCAGACCGACGAGTCCTGTAGGTCTTCTGACGTGTTCCAGTGACATGTAAGCGGGAGGCCGGCGGGAGGCTGGTTTTCCCTTTGGTGCTGGAGGTTGGACGCAAGCTGAGGTTTCCGTGTCACACAGGACTCTGGCTTGGGGGGTTCAGACCAGGGTGACAGGTTGTAGCGCGGCCGGGGCTGCGGGACTCCACAGTTCAGTCCTGTCACAAAGCTGGGCTTGGTCCTCTCTTACACACTTTGCTGGTTCTCACGGAATAATCCTCCCCTACCCTCTTTCTTCTTTTAAGGGATTAAAAACAGTTAGTTGGATTCGTATTTGCGAACCTGGGACTTCACCTCTTATCATTCTCCTTGTTGCTTGCTCTCTGAAGAGCGATAGGGATTTTCCAGGTGGTCTCCAGGCCTGAAAGTTGACTCTGCCTCGGGTAAAGCAGAGAGCTGCCAAGAAGGGGGTTTTCTGCCACTCTGGAGCAATTAGGAGAATTTCTCTTCTGCTCATTTCTGGGGGGAAAAAAAAAAAAAAAGGCTACAGCTTTCTCACTTCTCCACCCAGCAGCGGTGGAAAGAGAAAGGATGAGCCTGCCTACAATCTGCCTTTAAGGTGTGATAATTTTGTCAGCATGAGTAAGTGGACAATTAAGTGGAGGAGATACAGGGGTGGCATCATGGAAGATGGGAAGCAAAGGGCAGCTGGTGTGGCACAGGGATATCTCTAGGCAGGACCAGAGTTCAGGAGGCCGTGCTGCACGTGGTGTCACATGGCTGCACTCCTGTCACGAGAATAAGCACAGGCACGTTTTACAGAATTAACATGCGGTTTAAATTATTAACTTGTGGACAAGTGAGAGTTGACTGCGTTTTCATTCACTGAAATCATGGACATGTTGCAGCTCCTAAAAGTGAGCTGTCTAATTGCTCTCTGATGTGCTTGTTTGTGGGCTCCTTGTAGGGGCAGGTGAGTTTCAACCATAGCCACCTGAGCAGCATCTTTTTGCTGAAACAAACATGTTAATAACATAGTGACAGAACTTCAGTGTCTGTTAGGAAAACAAGCTAGCACAAAAGTTTGCAAATACACTCCAGTTACTTTAAACTAGATGTGTGGCATGCTTTTTCTTACTGTAAACTCAATCTTACCGTTAATTGTCGGTATGCGTGGGGAGTCCAGATACTTGAATTTGAAGTCGGTTCAGTTCTTATCAAACAGTCATCCTCCAAGAGGCATACACATAAGGAAGATCTTGCTGTCTAGTGGGAAATTATTGGAAGAGATGGGCAACCTCACTAACATTTGGCTGGATCTTGCTGTGCAGCCACAGTCAAGGAAAAAGGTGTTCAGTGTGCTGCTGACAAGCACAACATAATCATCGGTTTTGAGTATATTCCAAATACTTTCTATAACTCTGTCTTCTCCTGTAAGCAGCCCTTCCCTGCCTTAGAGGCAGAGTCAGCTAATGCTCAAGATTATCAACAGAGAGCACAGAGCAATGGATATCTTCAGGGCTGCACCTTGTGGCCTTTTATTTTACTGATTTACTTGGAAAGGCCACTGCCCTCAGCTTATCCGCAGATACTTGTTGCCATCCCTTCCCAGTGATCTTCTTTTAAAGTAGTTGTGGTCAAAATGAGCTGGGTTAGATGTTTGGGACAGGTGTAGTAGAGCAATGGTGTGGTGACCACATTTAAGTGGCAGCTTCTAGCAGCTGCCTTATGGTGGCTGCTTTAAAGGGAGAACTGAATCTCCCTGCCATTTACTCTCCTGATAATATATGATAGCACATCTGAAATACAGCAATGTTCCTAATACAGCACTTAACATATCCTACTTAATGCTGTACCTTAGCTTGTAGCAGTACTCAAAAAGAATGTGTTAAACCCTTTATCTTTCGTGGTTGCTAAGAATACATGCTGCTTCTCTGATTTAGACACTTCAGTTTTTGAAGGTTTTGCAAGCTTGTGGCAGCAGCTTTAACAGTAATTCAAGTGATTTGCCCTGTATCTCACACAGCATTGTGTAGGATTATAGTTTTCTAACAGGGACATCTAGTGGTAAAATGTATTTTACTTAAAAATACATTTTTTCAGTCCTTTCCTGTGTCTATTTCTGTGTTTGCTACATGTCATTATTTAAGCGGTAAATTTCTGATCCTGCCATCAGAAAGCATCTGTTTATCAGCAACAAGCCAAGCTCTTCCCAAATCATGGAATGCAGTGCTTTCTCAGTGTTTGGGGTTTGTTTTCTGTAAAATAAATATATTTTTGTAAAAGCCCTTAATCCTTCCCTTCTTCCCATTACTGTGTGTTCGTAGAAGAAGGTGTTTACTTGGGGTAAAGAACAGGTAATATGTTCCACAGATAAAGACACTGATGTGCACAATCAGAGGGTCACTACCCTAATACACTGATATATTTGCCATCAGAAAGTCATGTAAAGAAGCCAGGTAAAGAAGCCAGATAAAGAATTTTACAAGCTTTTCATTCCACAGGGACTGTTTATCAAGTCATTCTCATGTACTTGGGTTCACCACGATGCCTGCAGGTCCTGAGAGGAGTGGTGATCTCCTGCTCTGCTCACAAAGTTGCTTGGTTATAATAGACCAGATGTTTCATGTTTTGTCATATTTCAGAAAAGTATCAGGTGCAACTTTTTAATGCCACTTCACAACAAAATAGTGAAACATGGCAATGAGTATCATTTATATGTGTAAGCTAGTAGCATACTCCTTTGGTTTGGGGATGCAGACATATGGGTTTTCTATTCTCTGCAGATGCAATTTTGATGGAACAACTTCAGAAATCATGGAGAAAGACATTTAGTAACCTTGGTTAGAGGCAGAAAATGGCAAAATAGAAAGTTTAAAACCAGGCAGTGTTATTTACTATATTTATCATTTGTTACACTGGTAAAAGGGTAAATGACCTGACCAAACTAAGTGCCTTCCATAGTAAAATGACTGGATATGTTGACAAGGGGAGAGCAGTGGATGCCATTTACTTCAACTTCAGCAAGGCTTTTTACACTGTCTTGCAGTATTTTGTATCCATGTTGAGACATTTGGATGGACAGATATTGAAGTTGTTGAAAATCTGGTCTGATGGTTGGGCTGAGAAGGTGATGGTCAGTACTGTGCCTTGGGGCTGGTGCCAAGCAGGGCATTACAGGCATCTAGCCTGGGACTTGTCCTGTTTAACATTCTTTTCAGTGACTTGGAAGAGGCAGTGGCTTGTTTGCAAAAAGTTTGCATAAAGTTTGCAAATGAGACTAAATTTGCCAGATTGTTTAGAGGGACCCAAACGGGCTGGGGAAATGGATCAACAGATATCCAGCAGTCCCAGAGAGTCCCCAAGTCCTTCCCTGCCTTGGGAAGGACCAGTGCCAGCAGTCACAAGGGGCCTCCTGGGATGTGCCAATGGGGACGTGGACTGTAGTTCATGGGGAGAGAGGGACCGTCCCTTCTGCCCAGCACTTGTTCGAGCATGCCTGGAAGACTGTGTCCAGTTTTCTTGCTTCCCAATAGGAAAAAGAGATTGATGACCTGTCACAGCTTCAGCAGAAGGACAACACAGTGGGTCCAGGGCTGGAGCACTTGCCCTGTGAGGAAATGCTGATGGAGCTGGGCGGGTTCAGCCCGGGGAAGCAATGGCTTTTGGGGGACCTGACAGCTGCCAGCTCATCCTTGCAGAGCGTGTATATAGAAGGCAGATCTGTGCTCTTCACAGCACTGATGAGATGAAATAAGACAGCAGGCAGAGAAGTTCGTACTGGATATAGGGAAAAACGTCTTCATGCAGAACAGTCAGGTGGTGGCACGGGTTGCCCAGAGAGGCCGTGCAGTTTCCATCCTTGGGGACTTCCAAAACCCCATTGAGCAAAGCCCTCAGCAGCCTGGTCTGAGCTCAGTGCTGACGCTGCATTGCACAGGAGGTTGGACAAGTGACCTTCAGAGACCTTCCAGATCAAATTATTCTATGATTATATGGTTTTTTACCTCTATGTGTGTATGTATGTCTGTATATATGTGTATATGCATATATGTATATATATTCTGAGTAATGAGTAATTAGTTACAGTTGTTTTGCAATGTTCTTGGATCTAAAACCCCCAGAATCTATCTGTGTTGCTCAGACCCTCTAATTGAAGGGCCAGAAATACATTCATAGAATCATAGAATAGATTGGGTTGGAAAAGACCTCCAAGATCATCAAGTCCAACCCCTGATCCAACTCCA
>JAYRBT010000042.1:69674318-69706231 GCA_036023395.1 Myiotriccus ornatus
GGATGGTGAATCCACCACCTCTCTGGGCAGGCCGTTCCAATGCCTGATTACCCTCTCTGTAAAGAATTTCTTCCTAATATAAAGAAATGTTTCAATTGATGTTTTTAATTATAGTTGGTATTTCTGAGCCATTTACATGTGAGAGCTAGCCTGTTGGTAAGTGGCATTTAGATAATGAAGTGTTGCATCCCTGTCAAGACAGCGTAATTCTGTTCTAATATATTAATAGCTGGTTTTAGCCTGTACTGTGGCTTTGGTTCTTCACTCTTCCTTTCTAACACCTTTTGAATCTGCTGGATAATTTTAATCAAATTTGAAGAACAGGTAGATGTCTCTGAAATAAGTAAGGCACTGGGTGGAGTGACCAAATTAGTCCCTCTGTTGAGAGAAAGGCAGGCGCAGATCAGCATTTACATAAATTTTCATTGCAACTTGTTTGTTTGGGCTTTATGATAGTAACAACATCCTGCTTTAGTCCATGGTTGTAAGGACTATGTCAGGACAGCTGAGTTATTGGAGTGAGGAGAGGTCTCAAGCCAGGAAGAAGAGAAGGAACAACAGGGGACTTGGATCTGCAGGAAACCGGGCCCCTATATCTGCAGCTTTCTTTCTGAGGAAAGACTTATAGTGTTTTCAAAGTGCTTTGGAGGATACCATGATCCATTGTGTGACTTCACTAATGTCACAAGATAGTAGAGCTGATTTCTAGTTCAGGGCTTGTGCTTTCATGTCCTGCATTGAATATCTGAATGCAGATGACTTTGAGACTGAACTTCTTTCATATAAAGAAAAAAAATCCAAAAATATGGACCTGTTGGTCCATAGCAAGTGTCACTACGGAAAAAGAATTAAAGCTTCTGTCTCCACGAAACGGAATAACCCTCAAACCTCTAAACAGCTTACATGGTAAGACAACTGTATGTAATAAGACCTGATCCTGAAGCCTTTTCTCTCTCTTCGGTGGCTTTGCTTGGCTCTGCATGGCCAGCTGGGGTCAGCCTGTGTCCAGCTGAGTTGCCTCATTTTCCACTGAAGGTTCAGGATGCAGTTTCACTCTCTTCTCCAGAAATAAAAGCTTTCATCACTTCCCTTACTCATTTTATCGGGTGTTCATGGTAAGAGCAGGAGCACACATGCTGTTTCTGGCACAGAGAAGGAAATAATCAGTTGGGATGCAGCTTCTTTTGGGGACAGTGCTGCCTTAAAATGCTTGTGAAACTACTGCCTCAGGCATTCTTGAGCTTTCTGTTTCACCATCTGAAGGGATGCCATTGACACATTTTTTTAAAGCTTTTGGAAAGCTTAGTTGGTTTTATGAAGATTGTGTTAGGTACCTTAGATATTTATGTAATTATCCTAATGAAGTGGTTTTATTTATTGTTTTCTGAGGAAATGCTCAGTATTTTTGGGTTCACGTTCTTCAAAGAGAGGAGATGAATTTCCTGTTAAGAAATTGAATATGATTTTTTCAAATGTCTTCAGAGAAAAAAGTAAACTTGAAGAGTGATTACAGAATATTGGCTAATTAGCTGTAGTGTAACTGCTTTAATTACTTTTATCCCTGAAGCCACATGACTGTGCAGATGACTAGCAGATGACTTATTTAAAAAAAAAAAAAAAAGACGTGTTCACACTGCAAGGTTAATGAGCCTAATTAAATATAGTTTTCCTTAGCCAGATACTAAATCATAAAGCTTGGGGGAGTGAGGGAGGGCGAGAATCCAAAGACAGTCAGTTCTATTTCAAATAATGGGTTTATTCTGATTTTTAATGGAAAAAAAATTGCTGGAATTGTGATTGGTTTTGCTGAATAGAGATACTTACATCTAAAGGTTTGGTAAGACCTCGCATGGCAAACTTTGAAAGTCTATTTTGAGACGATTACACTGAGACATATTTGTTTTCACTTGCCCATTGCTTTAATTAATGTAGAAATGGGCTTGAATAAAAGGTCTGTGTTAGATGGAAATCTCCATCTGCTGCTGTGTATTACAAGAACCTTTGTCCTTCCTTGCTGTGCAATTTTCATGGCACCATTTTATTTCCCATAGTAGGCTGCATTCATTAAGGTGTACAAAAAGGATGGAGTTCTGATTTTGTAAAATTATTTAATTTTTTTTAAAAATTTTCTACCTGTGCTGTGTGCAGTAGTTTGAGATCCAACATTCAGATCCAAATTCTGTGATCTTTCAAGGAATCTTGTGTCTCAGGCACCAAAATTAGATATTAGATGTTACTGAGTTGCCATGTGCTGGTTACCTTCGTGACTAGCCTTGACTTACTGAAAATAGGAGGTAAAATGTGTTACACAGTGAAAGGGGCTTAAGCCCATGAATTTTATCATATTTGCAAAGAACATTTGGTCAGCACTTGCTGATCAGCTGATACTTGGTAACTTTCACAGGTGACTTTGGCCAAAGCAAAAGTGGTAACTTATTTCACTTCCACACTTCTTCCCCATTTTTATTCCCACTGGTTATGAGTTTACTTTTTGTTTTTCTTTCTTTTTTTTTTTTTTTTAACTTTCTCCAAATGGCACAGTACTGTTTCCTTTAAGCTAATGTAGTGTGCAGTGCTCCTTGTTCTGAAAAGATTCCTCAGTCCTTCTGGGTAGCTCAGATCAGGTGGGGTAGGTACAACAGCTGTATGTATGTTTCTGCCCAGTCCAGCAGGCGACAAATCAGACTGAATCCTCTGCAAAGGATGACTAATGCAGAGTTAACCTCATGGGGGAGATATATGTTCTTTCGTTTAAATTTTCATCTCCAACTTGAATTTTCCCTGTATAGCAGACTGGACACTGTCTTCATGTGCTCCCAAACTCTTCTCCAGAAGGCTGGAATTTTTTATAAATTAATTGTTATATTTATTTGTTGCCTTTAGGAATGTAGAAAGAGTAGGTTAGAGTAGACTAACTGAAAGGATCCTTATCAGAGAATGAGAAGCTGATTTTCTTAATCTAAACTTTTTTCTTTGATTTTATCACACTTTCCAAAGGGGCTGAAAGGTTGCTGTGCACCTAGTAGGGCTCAAAAGCTATAATAATAAATGGTATTATGAATAAATGATGCTACCTAAGCACTTGGCACATAGTAGGAGAATCATAACACAGAGTTTGTGTTTCATACTTTTATGTGTATATTCACTTATGTATGTATGTATTTGTTTATCTATTTATTTATTTATTTGATTAGTTAGTTAGTTAGTTGTGTTTTCCTCCCTCATGGACTTTGTCAATATTCCCTGTAGTGGCCCCGTGGGAAGTGGTGTATGGGCACTGCTGATCACGTAGGAACTTCGAGCTTAAGGCAACTGCAGGGGATGCAGAGGTTTCACTAGTCTACGTTTCAGCTGTCTGTATAATTTGCATTTACTGACAGGCAAAAAGGAGGAAAATTCTAGCCATGGCTTTTGTAGCAATAGCTTTTCTCACCTGCTTTGCACATGTCGGCTGAGCTTCCTGCTTTTGGGACAGAATGGATAAGCTTTGAAAACAGAAGTAACGAGTTTGTTGTTCACCTGGTTTACAGAGTTGCACTCCTTTTCCTTGTTGCCATGCTAATGTCTGATGCTAAATTATAAGAAAATCCATAAAGTCTTTAGGATTCCTTTGGAATTCCTTCATTGATTTACTTTTTCTGCTTTTAGCCAAAATTTTGACCTTGTAGACACCTCTCATTAATATTTTGAATGTAGTAATAGGAAAGTGGTAGCACAGTGGCTTACTGTGCTCAGAACAAGATTTTATTTAGCTATTAATGCTTTTGTCCTACGTTTCCAGTGAGTCATCTTTACTGTAAATTGGTTTCTCTGCAGCTTTTTGTAAGTCTAGGAAAATGAGCTTTTATTTACACGTACTTTGGCTAGTATATTAGTTTTCTACTTTTTCTTGGCCATTCAAGTTATCAAGGGTAAGATTTCTGTACCAAATTAGTGATTTTGGCTATCAGCTTTTTTTTTCCCCCCCCCAAGTTTTAAATATTTTTTTAAATCAATATGCTCGAGGGAAATGCAAATTTAGTGCAGTGGTAAAGAAGATTCATAGAGATAACATGCTCTTAATAAAGTTCAGTCGCCTAGAATTATTATCTGCTAGTATCTATGCCCATGTCCCTATTCTGACCTTAACTGGTGATGATATTTGATGATTGATGGGGGTGATTTGCTGATGATTGGTAGTTAATGATTGCTGATGTTGTTCTCAGAGTATTTTATGGAATACTTATATGATTAGTATTTAGGAAAATTATTTGTGTTTTGGGATATGAGAGATTTTAAAGATATTTCGATTTCTTTTTCCTGTGTAGTCCCATGAGCAGTTTGTGTATATTAATATTAAAAATTACACTTTTGGTTTATCATACTAAGCAAAAATTCAAAGATTCAAGAGCCTGAACACTCAGTTACCCTCTGTTAGCCTTCATTAAGCAGAGTCCAGTACTTGGTTCTTCTGGTTCTGGACAGTTTCATTACTTTGTAAATGTTGAGCATCTGCTTCTCTTTGGGTTATTGTTCATGGATACTGAAACTCATTGAAGTTGTGAGCCAGTCTCCCTTCGGTGGGCACCTGAAGGAATTCACACGTTGAAGATGTTGCCCTGAGTCCTCCCAGGTGCTTGGCAAGTTGAGCATTTCGGGCTGCCTCCAGAAGGGTGTGTTGCCCAGGAATTCAGTACTTTTGGAAACCTGCAGTTAATCAGGCCCTAGTAGCAAATTCAGTAGCATTAGCTCCAGACAATAACAACCTAAATGCTTTGTTATAAATTAGTTTGCCCAGGGGTTTTTTTGAGGGTGTGGGATACAGTTTCTGTAAACAAAGGTTCACACACACACACAAAATGCTGTTGTATCCTGGGACCCAGCAGACAAGCAAAGGGGTGAATAAGTGTTAGTGTTTATTCAGAATAAAGAAATAAATCAGCGAGCAATGGCAAAAGGCTCTTTTGTGGGTGGTTTTTTTTATGCTACATTTATAATAAACTTCTTAGTCCAGGACTGGCAACATAATGTCTCTCATCAGCACTAAGTTAATTCAGTTTTAATGGCAAACAAAACATGCTGTGTGAAACATCCAGTTCACAGATCATACTCTGACAGAAGTTAATGCTATTTTGGACTGGTGATAAGTACACAAGTCCCTAAAAGACATGAAAGTACAACATGCTCTTCAGAGGTTCCAAACCAAGCTACAACTTTCTTCTAAAGTACCACATCGTATATTATAAGAACACAGAAATAGATGAGATTTTTTTGTTGTTGTTTTTCCTCCCAGAACTTGGCTGGATCTCAAAAGTATATGTGAATCGACCTGCAGTTGTGATGCATGCAGAACAAATTAAAAAATGGAAAACTTTGAAAGGTAATTGGCAAGTAAGTGCTCTTCTTATGCATTCTGTTCCTGTATTTCTAACGCAGTCGCTCTCCCTCTCCAGGCTGTAATATTGAATTTTTTTCAAGATACATGTAAACTTAAAAGATGTGCTTGTCCACGTCTTATTTTAATAATTTGTATTTGATGATGATGGGATGGAATAAGGTGACGCATTTATCCAAACAAGTTAAAAACCTTATAACTCATGAGTGGCAAAACCGCAAATGGATTTAAGTCATCTTTATTCATGAGTGGATTAAATTGTATATTACTATCCCACCCCATTTATTCTGTTTCCCAGACAGACTTCTCTGCATGCTGCCTTCTTATTTTTTTTTTTTTAATTTTAAAGCTGTAAGATATGATCATGGTCCCTGTCAAGTTTGACCTACCTGGATGATTTTTCTTTACTGAAACATTCCCAACGTGTGTGATTTCCTTGCTTAACTAGTTTTTACCGAAAATTAAAAAAACTGACTGGCTGTGGCATTTGGAGGGTGGAAGGAGCCCACGATTGTTAGGGGGACTGACTTTTCAACTGCTGAGATAAGGTAAATAGTGGGTTATTTTCCATCTTACTATAAAATAAGTTCATGTAAAGCATCACTAAAGCCAGTGGTGCAAATGAACTTCTCTTCAGGGCTGACTTGAATTCACTGAACACACATTTGGAGTGTCTTAGCAGTTACCCTCAACCTCTGCTGGTTGCTGCCCTCGTGGCAGAGTTGACAGATACTGGTGTGGTGTGCATTTTGGTTTCTCCAGTTCATACATTACACAGAGCCATTCAGTCACCAGCGTACGCTGATGTGTTCTGCAGTGCAGGACAGGTGAGGCACGGCCACGTGCTGGCTCCTGCCCCCTCAGTGGCAGGATGGGAAGTGCTGAGAAGGGAATGGCAAGTAGAACTGACTGCAGGATGCTCTGAGGGGTTTGGCAGCAGCGTTCGGCCAAGGGCGAGGTCTGAGAAGTGCTGTGCAGCAGATCTGGAGCTCCCAGTGAGCTCCCAGCCACTGGGTTCTAACTGGTGTCCAAAAGACAGACTGATTCTTCATTCATCAAACAGCTGTTCTGCGAGAAGATTCATGGGATTCCTCCCCTCTGCTCACTAAACAAGTGGTTTGAGTGCAGCAGTAACTGAAAACCTGGAAGCAGGAGGAAGGAGTCAGTGAAGGATCAGTCTTAACAGTGGAACATAATACAACAAAGCAGGAGTCATTTAATTACATTTAATTCTTGAAAAAATTGTTCAAAATAGTTGACATCCTTAGCCCAGCATGTTCTGCAGCCATTCTGGAGTGGCTCAAGCTGTGTTCACAATGAGCACAGATCTTGGGGATGATTTGATGTAGCTGAAAGATCCTACTGGGAGGTGATAGAAAAAAAATCTTCCTGCCTATTTTTCCTTCCTGAAAGTTTGTACTTGGTGTGTTATGATTAAATAAAAAAATGGACATAAACTGAGGAAAGTTAGACACTAGCTCAACTTTTTTTATAAATTTCTTGAGCATAAAAAGTTACTTGATACCAAGCTAATCAGTCCAGTGGTTCTGAGTTGGGAAATAGTGTTAGAGAGAAAATCTAGAGGGTATTTCATAAACTTGGCTATCCTCAGATACTGCAGGTGCAGTAATGTAAAAAGAAAGTCTGATTTGACCAAAGTTACTATATAACTAACAGAGAGAGAGAGCCACAGGCTTTCACTACAAAGAATCATTTGGAGAAAGGGATTTAGTGTCACTCCCACAACACAGCTGCAGGACAAATGTTTATTAATAACACTTCTCCACCATCCTGTGTAGAAACATTGGTACTTCAGCAAGGTTTTACTTTGAAGAATGTCAAAAGCTTCTCTTCTGTATTTGAACACTGTTGTTACAGGATGGTCATGTGCTATTTATTTCAGAGATGATTTTGAACCTTTGTGTGTTTGAATGTAAGGAGCATCACAGATTCAAATTCTGCAGCCCATTTTCCAAAATACACATTTGGAAAACCCTTTAAAAAACCCCAAAGTTATTGGAACTCCCTGACTACATCTGTCTTGATGAGTTTATAATTCATGTCATAAGAGATGAGACGAAAATTCCCTGGAATGAAGGATAAAAAAATCCAAGTAGAAGAAATACAAAACCATTTAAAGTGAAAAATCCTTTTGAAGTATTACAGGGTGAAAGGAGAAATCAGTTAGAAAGCAGTCAAGCTTAGACTAGCAGAGGCCAGTGATGGTTCATTACTCTGTTGAGTCACCCCAAAGCAGGTTTCAGTGTCACATTTGCTGCAGGTGCCAAAAGGAGACTCCCATCAGCGAAGTGTGAAAGCTTTGTAGGTAGGCCAGCCATGGAAAATTTGCAGAGTAATACCTTCATGTAGAAGCAAGCTTAGCTGCCTGTACTGACAAATCGTGTCACAGAGCAGAGCAATCAGAGAGGGGCTTTATGGACTCACATGGACTTTGCTGTTGCAAACTCTCCCCTTGTACAAGTGCCTGGTAAGAGATGTAAGCTTTTAGTGAAGCCAGCACTGTAAATGAGCATTGCTGGCAGACCTTCAACAGATATTTCAAAATAAAGTATTACGCTCAACTTTTGTTTGGCAAAAAAACTCATAAAATTTTTAGTTGTGCTTCTGTTCCATTCTTTGATTAATAAGTATTTTAAAATTCTGTAGCATTTTCATATAAAGAGTGCTTTAACCTTGTCACTTAGCTCTTTGCTTTTGATTTTTAATTTTGCACCAAATAATTACAGAATTGCTTTTTATTCCTGATTCATACAAAAGAAAGTGGAAATATCTGGAGTCTAGACCCTAAGTTTGAAGAAGCCTGGGTTCTTAACCCCCCTGATTCCATGTTTCACTCTCACAGCAGGATAAGCATGCAAACATGCAAGTGTGCAAACTGCTGATGTGTAGACTCGTCTGGGTGCTGTTGATTGCAAACCTGTGCCTCTCTTGAAGCATATGTATAATTTCTTGTGCATACAACCCTTGAAGATACAGACATACTGTCTGTGTGTATACAAGGCATATTATGGCAGTGAGATATCTCACATAGGTGGTTTTTATCTTTGTCTTACAGAAACAAGATGCTTTTTTTTCTGGATAAAAATAACTGATTCTTAAAGAGCCCCATTTGGTAGTTAGCTTTTGCACCAAAAATTGGAATTTGATCCTTTGGTTCTGAGATTGGACTTCTGATTCCAAATTTTTTCTATATCATTAGAAACTGCTCAAGACACAAATAATTATCTGCCAAACCTGTCTAACATAAGCCATTATTTGTATATCCTCTATCTTATATCCTCTACGTTTCCTCATTGTCAGAGTGAGTGCCAGGCTTCTGATTCCTGCCTCTTCTGAGTCAGTTTGACTTTGGAAGTGTAAGTGAAAATACTGTATTCCTTGTTTTGCTCCCTTTGCAGGCTGCTTGGTTACTGAAAGCTGTCACCTGCATAGACCTCACCACTCTTGCAGGAGATGACACTCCTTCAAATGTTCAAAGACTGTGTTTTAAAGCAAAGCATCCTATCAGAGAGGATCTGCTCAAAGCCTTGGACATGCATGATAAGGGTATGGTAGCTTTTGTTGTGTGTGTTTTGTAGAGAAAATGTCTGCATTTCCTCATTATTTTTCAATTTTCAGAAATGGCTTTGGTCCACTATTTAAAGTCATATGGTGTAGAACCAAAGGGGAATCAGGCCTCTGGTTTAAGCAATATACATAAAATATCAGAGATTGGTCTCTTTTTTAAATTTGGATTTATGGACTCTTCAGACAGTGGAAGTATTAAATATGAGGTCAATTATATGAGACTTTGAGAGGATAGCATTTTAGCTAGAAATGCAGTAGGACTGCATTAACATAAAGACTGCTCAGTTACTGCTGGGCTCAGTCTGGCTCAACAAGTAAGAACAGTTTGTCTTGCAGTAATTTGCTGATTAAGCATGTCTTAGCTGTACATGTTGGCATTAAACTGTGAATCTGTCGATATCTTGGAGTTCTAACTCCTGCTGATGTAGACTTGCTCCGAGGGTCAGGCGAAGGAACATGAGGGAGGAAACAATATGGAGAATTACCTGAACAGTTTGAGCAATAGAACAGACATCCCTGGTGGAGGTGCTTAAGATCCTTGTGAGAATGCAGAAGTGGGAGATGAGAACAATGCACATGCGCTCATAATATGGACTGCACTTGAAAAGGCAGAATTCTGTGTCTGAAAAAGTGAACTGTGGCTTTTGCAGGCATTACTGTTGGAGCGGTTTGTGTATATCCTGCAAGAGTCACCGATGCTGTTAATGCCCTAAAGGCTGCTGGTTGTAACATACCAGTAGCTTCAGGTAAGCTTCACTCAAAAATATACAATTAAATATTTTGATGTTATAAAATACGTGGAAAAATCAAAAGTTTGGACTTGCTTTTGTGTCAGGGAGTAAGGTGAAAAGGTAACAGGTGGAAAGAGGGGAATGAGGGGAGGATTTTCTTCTGGTCTAATCTTTTGTTTTCTTTCAACTTCAAGCTCATCAGTAATGCCAAGTCTGTTTTGCTGGGAGCTCTTCTAAAAGGTCTTTAAAATATACCAGTGTTTTCCTTAACTGAATAGAAAAAATTGAGATAGTGTGCTGGACAAGTATCAGTGCACAATAAGTAGATGAAGAGGATGTTGATAATAATAGGAGTTCTAATACAAGATTTATTTTCCCTATCAGTTGTTTGGCTTTTAAATGTAATCCTATGTCAAGGTTTAACTGTAGCCAGCAACTAAGCAACACAGCTGCTTGCTCACACAACCCCTCCCAGGATGGGGAGGGAAAAAGAATTGGAAGGGTAAAAGTGAGAAAATTTGTGAGTTCAGATAAAACTAGTTTCATCATTTAAATGAAATATAACTAATAATACTAATAGTAATAAATGGAAAGAAAAGGAAAATAACAACAAAAAAAAGAGCAAGAAAACACAAGTGAGACAAGTGACACAAATGTGAAACAGTTGCTCACCACCAACCCCCAGCCAAATTTAACCCTAATTTATATGCTGGATATGATGGCATGTGGAATGCATATCCCTTTGGGCAGTTGGGGTCTGCTGTCCTGGCTGTGTCTCCTCCCAGTTTTTTTTGTGCACCCCCAGCCCACTCGCTGGTGGGGTGGGGTGAGAGGCAGAAAAGACCATGACTCTGTGCAAGCCCTTCTCAGCAGTAGCCAAAACATCCTTGTAATACCAAAACTGTTTCCAGAACAAATCCAAAACACAACCCCATAGCAGCTCCTATGAGGATAACTCTATTCCAGCCCAAACCAGCACATCCTAAATCTGTGCAGAGCTGAGGATTGTTGCCTGCTGAGCAGCCTACAGGTTCAGAGCCTTTACATACAACTCTCCAACAGTGCCAGCTCTTCTCCAGTCACCACACAGGAGAGACAAGTCCTGAATCCACAATAAGCAAGAAGTAGAATCAAAGAATTATGCAGGTTGGAAGGGAGCTCTGGATGCCACCTCTTGATCAAAGCAGGGGCAAACTTTGAAGTTAGACTAGGTGCTTAATGCTAAGATCCATGTTTTCTGGTGAGGTTTTTTTTGTTGTTTCATTGTTGTGTGTGGGAAAAATACATACTAAATGCATTTATATGTCAGAGAAAGAGAATCTCTGAAAAAGCCATTATTTTTTTCCACTTCCAAAGTTACCTTTGGATTTTGTACTTAAACATCAGAAACATAATCCTAACTAGACCTCATTGAAATTCATTTTTGCTGTATCGTGATTTAGCTGTTAAACAATATTATTATGATTTAACTTGAGATACTGCTTAAAAAAACTGGAGAGAATTAAAAATGTATGTATTGCTTTATATCTGAGTTCACTTCTTGTTTCCTCAGTTCTGCTGGAAGCAATAGATATTTTGCTTTTTATGTAGGCTGATCTGGAAAAATTTTAAGACGTGAAAGATCTTTTCACAAGATGCACCTGGTATCTTGCTGGACGCTGGATTTTGAGGGTGGATCTAATACTTCTTGGGGGTGAAGAGGGGGTAGGATGAAGTGCCTTTGGATTTTTTGAATCATGATAGGGATAAAAAAAAGAATAACTTTAAAACTTTTTGGTGTTTTAGAGCTATGTGCAATTTTATGGTTAATTTGTAAAACTTGAGAACATTTCTATAACATTTCTTTCTTCTACCTGCATCCCCTTTCATACCAGTGGCTGCTGGGTTTCCATCTGGACAAACTCCTCTAGAAACCAAACTGGCTGAAATAAAGCTGGCTGTGGAATATGGTGCCAGAGAGATTGACATTGTCATTAGTAGGAGTCTGGTGCTGAGTGGCCAGTGGGAAGGTGAGTAGCCACCCTTTGGCAAGGACCCTCAACCTCTGTATATGCACATGCTGTCTTTGTGTCGTCCCCAAATCACCACATCAGTGCTTGAAGAATTTGGTCTCTCCCCCAATAGTCACTGATAATCTGGGGCTCTGAGCTAAATAAAACCTATTTAACTAATTTTTGCCAATGATTGCATTTTTTTAAAAGAATGCTGTTGAAAGTCGTGTCAGGATGGACAGGTCTATTCCTTCTGTGCCTTTAAAGGATTTTGCGTACAGAGTTAAAAAAATAGCAGGTGAAAGCCTAATTATTTGAACAGTTTTGTAGAAAGCCCAAGGGACTGTTAATGTAGATAATACCTCGTTAAATATACATGTTTCAATTCTTGACAAAAACATGTATTTTAGTTGTTTTCTTTTTCCTGAAAATTGAGGGTACAGATTGGCTGTTCATATTATTATTGATGTTCTGGTGTCTGTAGACTACTACTAATTAGTAAGAACAATAATGCTGAAGATGGTTTTTGCTCTAATTGCCTCCTTAATGTACTGTGAATGGTTTACCTTAAGTGCTGACACTGCTCCTATAACTAATCTCCATGTGAAGGTAAACACATCATTGTCTTGGAATGAATTTTCCATTCAGCTGTATAATGCAGTGCCATAATATCCTGTTTGCTTGGAAAACTTCATTATGGACCTCTTGTACCTGAGTTTAGTTAAGGAAATAGAGTCATCTTGGTAATAAATCATGTTTTCTGATTTTGGCCTTCCTTCACTTAGCAGTTAGAATTGAACCAAAAAAATCCATGTTTCTGCATCTGTGTCTTCAGGACTGATATCCTGGTTTCATTTGATGTAATCTCTTGACCTCTTTTACAATATTTACCATCTTCATCCTTCTGCTCTTAAATCTATGCAGCTTTACAAATGTTTGACTTCTGGAGCATGTGCATTGTTGCAGACATTTGTTTCTTTCAGAGTGGTTATTTGTAGGTTCACGTATGGCCTCAGAAATTGCTGGAATATGGAGACTGATTGACTGAGCAGTTTAAAATAAGACAGCATGATGGACCAAGACCTTTACCAGCTGGTAGCAAGACTATGCACACACCTTCCTGTGCTGTATCTTTGTTAGGGTCTACACTGTGGTCTACAAAGCAGATACCTCTCCAGGAGCTGCAGTCTGCTGGGAACTCGTATTAGCCTTGGCTACAAAGTGAGCTGAGACAGTGATTTGTCACTAAGACTCAAAAAAGACCACTACGCTGGACTTGAGCAGCAACTTGCAATTATGTGTGAAGAAGCCTGTCTTGTAGCGATTTCTGACATGACTGTGCTTATCATGCTTCAGATTTCATGGTACAAATCACTGTTATGTGCAAGTTGCACAGAGCAGAGATCAGAAATATAGTGCACGTAAGGCTTGAGGTTATATTGCCTGGGATTACGTGAAGGAGAACCCATAGGAGGAATACAGGGCTAGATTCAGAGAGAGAGTTTATATTGGTGACTGAAATGAACTGGACATACATTGTTAGGTTTTTCTACATGGGGGATGTAGTTTTTGTGGTCACAGGGTAGGAGTACACAGACATAGCAGGGATGTGGTATAAAGCTGTCAGTTTACTAAATAAGTAAATTAGGATTGGCTTTTAATTCAGTGTGCATATTCTTTTATCCAGAGTTGAAGTCATGACAAGGTTGAAAACCATCCTTATTTTGGCAATTTTTTTTTCCTAGAAGCAGAATTCAAATTATTTCCAAATGTTTTCTCTAAGTTCATGAATGTGAATCTGTTTGTGACACACATTTACATGGTCTTGGAAAAAAGCTACCTCAGGAACAGAATTTACTTGACATCCAGATAATGATGCCAGAAGCTGAAAAATTACAATATCTAACTGTCCCATCTAGAAAAAAACCTCCAAAGCTCATTAGGTGATCTCACTATTTCAGTGAAAATCTAGTGTTCTGACTTCCTGTTTAGCTTTTAAGGGATGTATGTTATCTGTGTGAACATGCAGGTTTTCACCTCCATCTAATGATTAGATACAATACTCAACATGTGTAAAGTACTTCTAAGGCATCTAGAAGGAGGGATGAAGAAGTCTTTTTAGGCTGAATTCCTATATTATATAAAATTGAGAAGTCTAGTGCTGTGACTGTGCCTGTGTTCAAGGTGCTTCCTCAGTTAAAGCTGCCTTGTAGTTATAATAGAACCTCTGCTTATGCTCATAACTATAATAATATATTTTTACGGGTATTTTCTCATGCTGCCAGTCTTCACAACTTCAGAAGTTATTGACAAAAATGTAGGTGGTAGAGTGCTTCATCTTACTATTCATTTGAAGCTTTTCTTCTAGCCTGAGCAATAATTGGAGTCACCGCGATAGAATGGTGTTGCTTTGTGATTAGCTTCAAAGTCTTGTTTGGTTATTAAATATATTAGTGTATGTCCAATTATGTCAAGTTATTTCAAAGCAGTTTTTGAATATTGCTGAAGCTCTTTATGAGCTTCGTACTCAGACGGTATTTTCTAGATCTTTATGAAGTAATTGTTAAGATCTTTTTTATATTTCTGAATATGAAAGCAGCTTCATTGGACAGCTAAATTACATTAGAAAATGACATTAAATGAGATCTAAGTTTATGAATTTACATACCTTTTACAACCTTGTAGCTTTTTGTAGCAGTACTGCTTTAGTTTACTCAACCATTATCTTGTATCACTTGACAAAGTATGGATTAAGTTTAAAAATCTCAATTTATATACCTCCTTTAGGCACAGAATGTGGAGTTTTTATGTAAGGAGTGATCAGGTTGGCCAAAAAATTGTTGAAAGAAACTGGATTTATTTATTATTCTTTTTTTTCCCTCTTACCTATAAGTTGGATTTGCTGTACCTTCTAAAGTTGTCTGGGGTGCTGTAATGTTACTTCTACTTCCACAGCTTTTAGGAAACACCTGGGCATACTACACTGTCAGTGGCTTTCACAGTATTGTTAATCCATCATTTGCTCTACATCAATTGAATTTTCCTATTAGAAAATGAAAAAAACCAGCTATACTGTAACAAGTTTGAGTGTGGCTGCATCCATGAACTGCATTAGATATAACCTCGTGAAAACTACTTTTCAATTCTGGTAATAATTATTCAGCTGTGAGTTTAGAGGCTTTGTTCAGGGGCTAAGATCCCATTTTGTGATACATGCTTTGTAAACAGTGCAGAGAAAATACACTTTCTGCTCTAGAGACTTGGAAGAGACCCCACATTGTTCAGAAACATTATAGCTGGATTTAGTGTTTTTAGCTGTGCAAGCTGACTTGGGATCTTAAAGTCCAGTTGCACAATTTCTGTCTTATATTGTCAGCAGCAGCTCAGACTCCTGAAGCTGAGCTCTGTTTCCAGTTTCGTGTGCATCGCTGGAGCCTGGAGTTGCACATATGTGGCTGAGAGCAGAACTGAGAGAGTTGTGTTGCGCTGATAGCCTTGTGCTTGTCATTTTGTTAACAAACCTGCCATTAACATGCCAGACAGAAGGGACTCCAGCTCATTTTCCAGTTTCCCATCGCAATTACCTTGATCTTTCGGTCTAACAGAAATCAAAACATCTTCCCTCCTTGTCTCAGTTTCTACCCTTAGCATCAGTCAATGTGACTGACTAGATAAAAACACCAAATAAATTGAATTTAAAAAAGAATTGGTTTTATCACCACCTTTTTGGAGAAGAGCTATTCCATAAAAAATTAAGCAGTGAGGTTTTTTTCCCCCCTTAATATTTTCATTTCCTTTGTAGGAGATTCAGATTACCCACTTCATTTTATGATATTTAGGACTACTGTATTAGACCAAGGTAAAAGACCATCTAGAAAATCTAATGCAGATTATAGCCAGCAGAAATTGTCAGGGATGTTTGCTTGAGAAATGTGTAGGAGAAAGAATATTTTTTTAATATATTTAATATAGTGTACTGAATATTTTCAATTTTAGGAAAACTACAAAAAAGACATCTTCCAACACTTACATTTTGTAACAGTGAAATTAAAATCACAGCTATGAGAACATTTTTTTCCCTACAAAATCTGAATTTTTCTGACTTCTATAAATGCATCCAGTAAAAGCAGATCTAAAGTTCATAAAAGCTGTCAGGTATCTTAAGTAAGTGCTGCAATGTAGAGGAGTTCTTCTGTCACATCCATTTTAACAAAGAAGTCAGTAAAGCTACTACAGACTATATCAATGAGCATCTGCCTCAAGGTGTATTCTATATAGATTGACTTGCTTTGGGAGTTTTTTTGTGGGTTTGTTGCGTTTTGGGTTCTTTTTCCCTGTGCTTAAGGTTTAGACCTCTTTTAGAATGGATGATGCTGGTGCTTTGTTCAAGATGCTACACACTACTGGCCATTTGCTTTGAGAGCTTTGGATTTTATTTTCTTGGGTTTTAGCAGTCAAAAGAAAGCTCTCTAACAACCTCTTCTTGGTGATCTTAGCTCACAGTTGAAAATACGCCTCTGGAGTTTACCAAAATCTTTGTGCCACTGCTGCTAGCCAGAGAAGCTGTGTCCGCTGTGTCAGCTATTGGTGTTCTGCACATGCCACAGATACTCCTAGAATTGTATAGTCCAGCTTTGCTCCTGTTCCTGCCCAGCTTGAAGGAGCTGAATAGTTAAGTGATGGACTTCCTGGCAGCACAGACTGTGCCACAGGAAACCCGGGACCTCTTGAAACACTGAGTGCTTTTTTAACTCCACCCATACTTTAAACGTTTGCCAAGAAGTTTCAGGATAATCCCATAACTTGTGCCTTGATTTAAGTATGACTGAGTACCGAAACTTCTCTTTTTATTTTTGAATGGAGTAGGAGTTTTTGCACTTGTTCTGTATCAAAGGAGTTCTGGCTTGCACCAGGACTGGGGTGCTCTGGTTTATTTTCTCTGTCCCAGCCATAGTTGCGTTTCTATTTGTGCTTTTACTGTGGGGTTGGAAACGTCCTATGAATGCCAGCTATTGTCTGCGATAATTGGTCTCTGAATAAAGAACAGTATTCTTCCCTACACACCTGCCCCATTAAAACATGCCCACTTCTGCACCACCTCTGCTCACCCGACAGACACGGCTGATTGAAGCTCCTCAGTTGCTCCTGTCCGTGGGATGATGAGAGCTGTCAGGTAGTGAGACTGTTCCAACGAGCTTGACGCTAATTGCATGTAAAAGTACCTTCCAACTATAGGGAGGGTGCTGTAGCTGCGGCACTAACTCCAGTGAACAGCAACTGTGAGGATATAATTCCTTTTCATGGAATCCAACCTAAATGTACATTTTGTTGATTTTATTTTGACATTTTTGGTGGAGTATCTTAAAGGTAGAGAAAACTTTTCCTCTTGTTATCGAAACTAGGAGAACAAGAAAGCTGCTTTCTCTGGCTTTTCAAAAGCTTCAGGATAGAGTCACTTCACAAAAAGAGGTTTCATTTGGATCTAACATGAGCAGGGTTATTAAATGCACAAAAAAATAGCACAGGTCCTTTGTGTTTCCTCTTTGAGTCTCGATTTGATGTAGGTTTCTGGAGCATCATCAATTGATCAATAAAACATGTTAGACTGCATGCTAGTACTGATTAATTCACACCTTTGGTACACAGTAAGAAACAAGGTGAAGCCTGGTGTCTATAAAGGGACTTGCTAAGTGCATTAGCCAGTTGTCTGCTAATGTGTGCAGTGTGTCTCAGAGGGCCACCCTAGCAATTCCAGCCCTGGACACCTGATGTGCCAGTGGTATCAATCGGCTGCGGCAGCGTCGTGACTGGAGGGAGGTCCAGCCGTACAGCAGCTGGCAAACCCTGCTGTGTATTTCCAAGTCTCACTGAAGGGCTGAGGGGAAAAAAAGAAATCTAGTATTGCTGAAAAAAATTAGTCTTTAGAGTCTGGACTGTTTTAGCAAGACTTATTTAAAGCTGTATTTTAACCTTCTACCAAAGTTTTGATTACGTGTTTGAAAAAGGACTCCGTTGCAAAGGATCCCGTTTGCTTATTTTGCATCTTTTTTAAAAAAAAATCGAATTCCAGAAGTGGTGGCTGTAAACTGGAAGAGCTGCTTTTCTCACCACACACGAGGACTCTTACACATTCCCAAGTGGCCAGCTTCTGACAGCTATGTTTCTTTAATTTCTAGCTCTTTTCATCTCCCTATGTTTAAACCTTTGCGGGAGCACTGGTGCCTTTTACTGGAAAGGATGTGAGAGGGTTTCACTGTGCTCCCCATGTTGCATTACCTGACTGGGTTCACAAGTTCTGGCCTTTTTATAGTTGGTTATGTCCAAATTTATTCCAGTCCTTACTGAGTCTGTGAAAGTATAAAACTGTTAGAAAGTTAAGCATGCCTCTTTGGCCATGACACTTTGTAAATCTGAAAGCAGGAGTTTGTGAGGGAGTGGTCTGTTCTGGACAATGTCCCTGAGCAGCCAAATGCTGGGCTGCCTTCCCTGTCACAGATCCATGTGAATTTGCTGGTCCTTGGGGTGTGATCCCAGGCCTTGGTCTCCCCTCACCAGGGATGTTAGCACACTGCGTTGGTTTTTTTCAGGAAATTCTTATTTCTAAGAAGCTTAAGGTGGGATTCAGATGCCTAAACACAGACACTGAGTTCCATAATGGGACTTCCTGAGATGGTTCTGTGGTACAGGGGAGAACAGCAGAAAACCAAAGGGAGATGTGGATGCTCCAGAAGTGGCAACTGGAAGCCAAGGGGATATGTTATGGCATCTCAGGTGGCACAAATGTTTGTGACTATATGACCTGATCACACCTTTGGTATCATTTAAGTGGACCACTTCGGCAAATGTGGGTGAAAGGGAGAGAGTGATGTACGTAGGAAAACATAACTGTCCCTGACTGTCAATGTACTACCATATTTATTGCTGGAAAAGCTGGTTTAAAATCAATCTTTACTATCACAGCATTTTTTACTCCTGATGTGTTTGAGTATTTGGCATACTGTGCACATTTATAGTTTTGAGAGAACAGACATTAATAGCTATTAAGTAAATGCATGGCATTGTTAATTACCTCCAGTCATGTAATTTATTGAACTTGCAAAACTTAAGTTCTTGAGTGCTATAACTAATTATAAGATTGAAAATTAATCCAGAAGTGGAAATTACAGCCATACTTGAAAATGTCTCTCAGGCAACTCTGATCATTTTCACATGCTTTTATCCACAGGTCTCTACGAGGAGATACGTCAGTGCCGTAAGGCCTGTGGAGAAGCTCATATGAAAACAATCTTGGCAACAGGTGAATTGGGGTCCCTTGCTAATGTCTACAAAGCCAGTATGATTGCTATGATGGCAGGTAAATATATGTGGTTTTCTTTTCAAGCTAAGAAAGTCTTTGCTATATTATTTATGATGCTTTAAAAATTCTACTCGTGGAAGTTTAGTTTTGTCGAAAGGAGAAGAAACTGTTATGTAGCAATTACTGAAGTTGCAGGTGTAATGATGAAGTGTCACTTGTTTTGTATAACCTACAAAAACGGAATGAAATGTTAAATAACACTTAAAACTGCTGAATGACAGGATTTGTAGGAACACGTAATATTTGTTGTCAAACCTGATCCTTGGTATGTTTAAGTAAGACGCATACATTTGGGGCAGATACACTTACTGAGGAAGTTGTGGTGACCTACAGATATGATGCTGGGTGATGCCATGTCAACTTATTTTAAATGCAAGGGGAACTTCCCTGTGAAGATTGATGCTGACTGCTCTCATTTTTGGTTTGTGGTCACTTCTTCTGGCCACCTCTGAGAGGTTTGGGAAACCAACTGTGTGGGAAATGCAGTGAAGGGAAGAACATGATAGGCTCCAGCAGGCACTGGGATGGGCTAGTTTATGACTGGTTTTAACTGGCACACTCAAAAGCAGTGGCACTCACTACCAGCAGTTAATTGGCACTTCAAAAGGTGTTGTCTTCCATGTCTTTGAAAACTCGATTACATCAAACCTGATGCTTAGAGTCTGCCTGTCTTTTATTCTGAACCTTTCAGCTAAGAAACATGTTCCCGTGAACAGGATAGAGTTTTTAAGGGCTATGTATACTTTGCATATACCTTTTTGCATAGCTATAGCACCCATTTGAGCCCAGATTTACAGCAGTGTATTGTCTGCTGTTTTGGGGCAGTGCTGGTACAATTTTTCCTAGTTTACCCAGGACTTTGGATCTGTGTTTTAATGCTATCTTTAAGATGCAAAACAGGGAATTTGCTTCTAGGCACTTGCTTTTTCCATCATGCTTGAAAGAGGGCACTTCATTTCTGGAAGTTGAAAGATATACTAAGACCCACTTGGGTTAATCTGTCCTTTAAACTTCCCCTTATTTTTGTGTTGATTTTTTTTTCTATTATAAAGTCTTCATATCTGGAATTCTTATTGTAAAGCATCTTGTCAGACATATTCAACTTGCTGCTGACCTCATTGTCACCATACACAGTACTGTGTTTATCTAATTCAAATGTAATGGAAAGCATTTGAGGCTTTTAATATGCTCAGCTACAATGTCAATTAGTATCATCAGACACAGAGGATCAGTATCATGCCACTAAATATTCTTTTTAATTAGAAGAGGTGTAAGAAATACACATTTCCTGTCATTTAAACTGATGTACTAATCATTATGATCACTTTTCATAACATGAAGTAGTGAAAAATTCAGGTTTTTTTACCATTTTCAGAATTTTTGTTGGTGCAGTTTTTTTGAAATACAGCAGATGGCTCTATTGTTAATGATTTTCCTTGCCTAGTTACTCATTTTACAACATACTTATCCATCTGAATATATGCAGTAATTTCCCTATTTCAGTCTCTTGCTTTTTCTTTGTGGGTAGGTATAAAAATAAGAATTTATTGGTGCCCTACACACATGCACTGAGGGCCAGATTTTCAGACTCCAACTTGTCAGAACTGGTGAGAACCTCAAATTCCAGTTGAATTTTGTTTGATTTGTATACTTGTAAGCATTTGGAGCAAGTCACTTGGTGCAGTAGTTTAAATCCTAGCTTTAGTATCCATTTAGTATCCATTTTTTTTTCAACTGTCGACATGATTTAAAGAAAGAAAAAAAAGCAGATGATCTTGGCAGGCCCTGGCAGGTTTTATCTAAGATCAAACAGTAACAATGCTCATAAACTTGACCTTATTACTTGGTTTTATATGAGGAAATAGTTACACAGTACAGTGAATTCAATTGCAAAACTGGCTTTAGAAGTTTTGCCTGCCTCTGGCCAGTTGCTCCTGTCCTTAACAGCAAAATTTGCTGCTCCTTCAACTGTGCTGTTAGAAGTGCTTTTCATGGTGTGTTGTAAGCTGAGTTTTCAAAGTAATACAGTTGAAAATTACTCCAGAAAAGGGTAAAGTAGTTTGCTGTGTGGCTTTTGTTATTGGTTTGCAATGGTGGGGTTTTTTAAAATGGTCACAGCTTCAGTAATCTGGTTTACAGCCTGGCCTTACATGCAGTTGTATCAGTGCAACTGAGGAGGTGGTGTACAGTCCTCACACTGTTTTCACTTCACTATACATGATGTCAGCCTGTCATGTAGGGAGCACACTATCCTAGGCTTACAGATGTTTATGTTGCCCTTGCTGAGCATGCACACATTTCCCCTAGATTCTGAAGCACAAAGCCACTAGACATGCGGCAAAAAGTATGTAAAATATATGTATTCCTATGTGTCTCATTTGTGAGACTCAGAAGGCTGAGGGAGTAACACATGCCTGGGATAGGTGGGGCTTGGTTTCCATGACTGAGGTTCTTCTACAACACAGAGATCAGTTTTACAGTGTATTTGCTGTTAAGCATCTCAGTCCCTCCTGATAGGGTTGTTGTGCTTTGCACAAAGCAGTTAACTGAGCACAGAATACAACACAGATGTCTCCTTTCCCAGTTAACTTTCCAAAATTTTTATATAGTCTTCTTGTGCTGGGTGAGGAGTTATTGATATATGCTGGGGACCACAGCATGTTATGGTTGGTCTGGTTCAGCTCTCAGGTGGGGGTTCAATCACTGGACATGCAACCAGGCTGCACAGGTCACTGACTTGGAAAGGGATGGTAAGTGGTCAAAAAATGGGCAGCTCCACGTTGGTTTGGGATTTTGGAAGAACACTAAGGGCCATGCTCAAACTGGGGAGATGTGCCCGTGCACTTTGTGTTCAGAGGAGACTGCACGGGGCACTTCCACAGGCAAACAGCTGTGCTCGGAATCACAGCCCTTGCAGGACTGTTGCAAGCCATGCACTGCACACCAGTGAGTGAGACGTGCAGATCCCAGCACTGCAGTGAAGGTGGAGGCCAGCTGTAGAAATGGTGCTTTGCACAACATGCCTGTGTATAGGATGTTAATACTTGCACCTGCAAGAACTTGGGAAACAGTGTTGCTTCACAGTGAGATATGAGACTAATTTGCCTCTATTTGGATCGGTTGCTCTTGGCTCTTATTGTCTATGAAATAATTCTCCATAGCTACTTTTTCTTCCTTTTCTAGCACAGTACATGAGGAGAAAGACATCAGAATGGGAGCAGCCGCACAGTTAACTTGAATTCCTTTAACCATATGATTACAGACTTGACTGACATGCAATAAATTCTCCTGGAATATTTAAGAACCTCCTTCTGAGTGAAAGAGGCTGACAACCCTCTAAGGACAGTGACTCACCTGGGAAGAATAATCCTTGCAGTGCTAAGGAGGACATGATGGCAGGTAGCATTGCACATGAGAGGTTCCATGTCCCTACCAAAGGAGCACACTGTTTTCAGGAAGGTGACCAAGACAAATTCTTAGTATTGAATCAGGGAATCTTTCGTCATTTGGTTTATAACATCCACTGGCATTTCTTGAGCTTCTTGAAGTCCTGATGGTGGTTTGAGTACAAGACTTTCTCAAGAAAACTGACTGTATTTTTCACTCTGCTTTGGGACAATAAGTAAACTAATTCATGGTTTTCACTGTCTGGTATATACTTGTGTGAGTCACATCCATTTCTATAGGACACACTGAAGTTTATGTCTTTGTAGTCTCTTGGAATAAACAGTCCTAAGGAACACAAATGAAAGTGCCTGACTCCCCCATACTAGTGTTGACTATTCTCTCTCCATCGTGGTGTCTTTAAGCAGTTCTTGTGCAAAGTATGAGAGGTAGACCATTTTATAACTTTTATTTTTTGACACAAAACATCAGAAACTGCCAAGCAAACCAGAGAAGGAAGGGAAAAATGAACTTGAAGTGGGAAAGGAACACTTCATTAAAGTTGTTGATGACTTAATTGCATATTTCAGTCATATGTTAGGTATTTTATTCTGGAAAACCACATTTTAACCATATTACCTAATTACAAAGTCTTTATTGTTCTGTATAACAATTCATATTCATTAAGGTGGAGGAAGTGATTAAGTAAAAGTACTTTAAAAGTGAGAACTTCATCTATGTCATTTTGACAACTGCTCTTGATAGAACAGCTCCTTTTGCATCACTCTGGGAAGCTAAGGGAGCACAGCAGTGACGTGAAAGATACTTGTTTTCATTATATATATATATCTATAAATAAATACCTCTGTAAAGATCAGGAAGGAGTGATGTATGTTCTTCTGCAGCTCTACTAATGTATGGGGTTTTAACAGCTTTTTCATAGGTCATTAAGCAGTTAGTCAAATAAATTGTATGTTTAGATACTGACTAATGTAAACATTGAATTTAGAAAGGGAATGAATTAGTGCTAAAACAAAGTAACTTCTAAAGCCTCTAGCACAAAACCCCCTGTAAATAGTAGCAGAAGGTGTCAGAGGCAATAAGATGATAGTCTAGAAGAGGAAAATTAGAACACATTAAATGTGTGAGCAGAAATTTTTTTAGATCCTTTGATGCTGTTTATTCCAAAGTGAACATAAATAATATAGCCAAACAGTGAAGAAAAGCTTTGTGTTGCAGTTCACAGGTGAACAGAGATGTTTTGGAACTGGCTACACAAAGCTTTTACCTCAGCTCTAAATAAGGTTTTTATACTCTAGATAACATGAGGGAAGACATCTAAGATACCCATAGCTGTTCTTGTTCTGAGCACTGCCTTGCAAAGATTTCTTTTGAGTAGGGTTATGTGGTGTGGCAGTAAACATGCTAGCACTCATATAAGTGCAAGGGGTGACCTTCCTACTGCTGGATGTGGACACCATGATCCAGAACTTCTGCCAAGCGTTTCATGAAAAATGAAAGAGGCAAAGGAAACCAAACTAGCAAAATTGACTGAAAAGCTAGAGATGCTTTGCAAAAGTGCAGCTAATGTAGGAAAAAAGACTACTGAATAAGTAATAATACTTGGCACTTAGCATTTTATGTCTTCAAAGCACATACCGACATTAACAGAATAAATCTTGCAATTGCCTTGTGAAGTACGAGACAAAGATAATAACAGACAAGTCAGAAGTCAAACTGAGATCAGTTGTGAGTTCCTGGCTTTAAATCTTATGCTCAACCCAAAAGTCCAGGGTCCCCTCAGTAGCATGTGGGTTGTATTATATATTGATTTAATTATGTGTCTACAACTTCAGGTGTAATTTGATACCAAGTCAGACAGCTATTAGAGCCCCGAGCATTTCAGAAGAAAAGACAAGCCAAGAGAGGAGGCTTGGTAACACGTATAAAACAAGATTTCAATTTGTGTCTTGTTTTATGTGTCTGAAATACAAACAAGTGTGCTGAGTTTACAGTGTATCTGTAAAGGGTATGCTTTATGCTGTAAAAGGTGCATCAGAAATCAGGGGCAGAATGTGTCTGTCATCTAAAAGCAGCTCCTTTTTACACATGTGAACTGTCTCTGAATGCTTTTGAGCATGACAGATGATGTTCAGCTCTGGTCTGCAGGTCCACTATAAGGCTGGGATCAAATTTGTGAGTCCTTACTCTAATGAAAGTGTGGAAAGAGGACTTACCACTGACTAGTGACTAAGGCTTTCTCAGTCATGGTCTGGTGGCCATTTCCTCTCCCTCCAGCCAAGCAGGAGTCAGAGTGAATTGTGAGGGGGTTGCTAGCTGTTCTAGCTTGGCTGAGCTCACTGGCAGGGGAAGGCAGGTGTTGAAAAGCTGCATATTCTTGCATCTCACTGCTTGTCTTCAGAGAACAAAGCACAGTGTAGAGAGAGTTCTCCCTCCTGCATCATCAAATGGTGGCAAATAGTCCCAATTTTCTTTGTCTGTGATCTTCTGGCAGTACAGATTAGATCTAGTGTGGGCATGAGCACATTTCTGAATTTCTGTCAGTTTACTGAGGCTGCACAAAATGATGTTTATGAAAGTTCTCTTCTGTTTGCATGTGTGCAGACAATACCTTGTTTGTCCAAAGGTCCGCCCATTCCTTCAGAATTTTTTGACAAATTTGAACTTGCAGATAAATTCAGCATTTTGCACCGTGCAGATGGAGCATTGTGTGTCTTGAATATGTAGAAGTGGTGGCAGTTGGCTGCTTTAAGAGGCTTACCAGAACAGTAATTAATGCTATGGAATTACACTGGAAGTTGGTCACTTTCCTGTCTGCTGCAGCAGATGTCCTTCATTCTACATAGTCTGTGGTTGTTCTGCATGTTCAGAGCTCTGGTTAACATCACTGAAGTTTAGTGCAAGGACTGAGCACAGAACCCCCTGTGCAAAACCAAGATGCATAGTAAGTTAGAGTGACAAGTCTGTCTCAAAGTTTTGAATAATATTATGCACTACCAAAGTTTTTGAATTAGGAGTTAGATCAAAAGATGGATGGTCTTTAAATACATTCAGTCTAAAAGAGGTCAGTACAGAAACAAGTGACTTCATTTCTTCTGGTACAGAGTGGAGAGAAAGAAAAAAGCCAGTAACTGCATGTTCAGTAAGGCACTATGAGGATGCTCCCTTAAATGAGGTAATTGCCTACAACCTTGACAATGATACTGCAGCTAATCACTAGAAATATTGTGGGTGTGATAGATAATCTCAGAGTTGAAAAGTTCTAACAAAGCAATCACAATATCCTCATGTTTGAATTACTGATGAGAGTCCATATAGAGACTAGCAACACAAAAAAAGAAAAAAGTGGGTCTTGAGCAAACCAGACCTAAAATTCTGACTTTAACTCAGTAATGTATGTGTAGGGAATCAGAAGTGAAGGAATGGAAAGTGGCTGAGAAATGCTAGGGCAGGCTCTAATGAAAAGTCTTTCCAGTAGAGTCAACAGAACCCTGTATAGGTAAGTAGAAACAGAAGTAATATATAAGAAAAACAAAGATGTTGGGGGAAAAATAAAGTTACAGAGATGTGTGAAGGGAGAACAGAGTTAGAGTGTATACAGTAAAACCTCATTTGTTTGCAGTTTGTTAAGCTTGAAATCCAGCTGTGCATGCAATGCCATGTTTTGTTACACATTTATTTATGTGCTTTCTGGACTGTGTGGCTGCCTATGCAGCCATATCTGTGGGGAGATTGTTGCCTGGGAATGTTCATATTTGTCACAGCAGGATGCCTGGCAACTCAGTTTGCTAATTTTGTGAAAGGTCTCTTCTATTGATGGGATTCTCCTGTAATCAGAAAATAGGAATATACCCCCTCTAATGAAGTCCAAGAAGAAATACCAGAGTAACAGATGACTTGTCAGCTTTGTACCTGTTCGCTTGATTTTGTGTTACCCGCAACACCACTTGACTTTCTCCCTCCACCATTCCCACTCTTGAAAGAAGTGCTATTTCCAAGCACTTCCCACTGGAAGAATAGCAAGTCTGGAAGCCACAAAGAAGATGGGTTTGTAGTAGCAGAATGACATCTAATAAACATATCATCACTTTTGACAACTATCTTGCCTCTCTGGTTTTCTGTATGTAAAGTTAACATTGCACATTTTATAGGACTTCTGTGAGGTTTAATAAATTAAAATAGAAATATGTTCTTATTAGAAGGTAGAAATTTCCTGTGCCTGTGCATGAAGATGGAATACTCTAGTGGAATACTCTAGGTCATAACTGAAACTGGGAAAAAGAGCAAGTAAAAGTCTGGAAATTTTCTGATGGGAGCAGCTGACCCTGATTTACTAGCACAGCCATCCCTGGGAGCGGCAGGGAGGTGGATGCTGGCACAGCTTGCTGTGGTGCTCTAGGCTGATTGCATTGTGCACTGCAGGAGACAGTAGCAGCAGAGGTCACCTCCTTTCAGCTGTTTTCATAGCACTCCACCCAAAACGTTCTTTTTTAATGAAGGAGTTTTACCATGATTCCCGTGTGCCTGTTCTGTTGTGCTTTGGTGTTCTGAGCACCAAATGTAGCACTGAGCAAAATGTGGAGGGGCACAAGTGTGGTAATGCACCAGAAATCCCAGGCTTGTCCTTCTCTCTGAGGGGAAGGGTTTGATCTGCAGATTTCTGCTTTTTGACCTTTAAGAAATTGGCTATTTTTCATGCTTCAGCCTTTGAAATCAGTTGTGAAATAGTAGGTTACAGTGAGTAGGCAAGTACTGACAGTGAAACATACTGTTGAGAGGGGTCAACCTTGTATTAGCAAACTATCCCCAGTGCCTGAATAGCACTTCACTTCTGCTGATATACAAGATCTTTCCAAGGCATGTTAATTAAGGAATATCTAAATGGTATACTTTCAATTTATAACAACTGATGCAGAGAGGTGAGAAAGCACCCCTGTTGCGTTAATTTTCTCCATGAATGAAGCCTTGTTTCTATGTTAAATAATTTGTTAGAATTTGAGTTAAAATTTGTGAGGTTTCATATCACCTCAGACTCAGAAATTGTTGCACAGTGAATAGTTCTAGTCAAACATGCCATCAAAATAACACAGCTTCATAGGAAAAAACTTGCATCTGTGAAGCTCCAGTATTGAAGGTAATGGTTTGAGAGAATGCAATTTTAAAACATGGAAATATTATGTAAAATCAATAGATGTACCGGGTACTATTTATTTCTCTGATATTTCAGGTTGATTTTTTTATTCTGTCAGCAGCAGGTGTTAAATTTGACTAAACCAGTGAAAAATAGAAATAAATATTTAATTTACTGTATCTATCAATTATATAAAATTGGCTTATGAAATATTAAAGTATCTTTTAAGAGACTGCAAGTAGGAAAGCTACTTAGAAAATCCAGTCCCTTATCAGAAACTTAATATAGATGAGGAAATAAACTAAGCATGATTTTAGGGTTGTAGGTCTGCGAATTTTTTTGTTGCCTTGGGAGGTATCAAGGCCCAGTGATCGTGTCTGCCTAATTTGAAGGTATATGCTCATGGCAGCAGGACAGCAGCAATGTGGATTTAGACTTCTAAAGAGAAAGATGTTGAATGGAAAAATACACCGGGAATATGTGATCTTGAACAGAATTAGGTTATTTTAAAAAACTAAGGACACGCATTTCAATTTAATCCTAAGGAACAGGAATACAGTGGAAAATAAAGCAGAATAACAAGAGATGAGCAAAAATACAGGTAAAACAGATATAGAGACATAAAAGTTGGACAAAAATATGAAACAAGACGTTTTCCATAAGGAGGGTATGGATTGTTTCCTTACCTGGAATATTAAAGCTGTATGTTAAAACACACTGAGATCAATATAAAGACATCCACTAACTTTTAACAAATCATGTCCTAGCGGTGCTGACATTGTATTTCGAAGTGTGGTGATCTCTTTTCCCAGGCAACTCTCAGTAAGACAAGAGGGCATGGTCTTAAGCTCTGCCAGGGGAGGTTTAGGTTGGATATTAGGAAGAAGTTCTTTGCAGAGAAGGTAATCAGGCATTGGAATGGGCTGCTCAGGGAGGTGGTGGATTCTCTGTCCCTGGAGGTTTTTAAGATGAGATTGGATGTGGCACTTGGTGCCATGGTCCAGTAACCACGGTGGTAGTGGATCAAGGGTTGAACTTGATGATCTCAGAGGTCCATTCCAACCTGGCTGATTCTATGATTCTATGAAGTGCAGAGAAACAGGCTGAATACCCAAGCTGACTGCTGGCTGCATGATGCTGCAGTCACATTCTTCAGTGAGCTAAACAGGACTGTTCAAAAGCAAATGCATTTATGTTCATGTTTGACATTGTTCCTTCCTTATAAACGTGAGGGTTTAACCAGAATTCAAAAGGTCTTCTTACTAGACTTTGTCAGCCTATTAAAGTCATTTTCTCAAAGGAAAAGGTTTCTGTCAGAATATGAACATAGGATATAGCAATATTCTTCAGGAATGTGCTCACTTGAGTGATTTTTCCAGCTTGCCTCTGTGGTTGCTTACAGTATTTTTGGTGAGTTGCACAAAGGTTTTGAACTTCCTTGGTAGGTACCTGGGTTACTTGAAGCTTGTCTCACAGCCATTCTGTGTTCCTCTGATTTGTGTTGCCAGAGCTCAAATTGTGTTGGGAAGATATTGAAAGGAATAGAAGATAATCCCTTCTTTGATACTATATTTTGGAATTTCATCCCCTGGGAAATCTTCCTGATTTGTTTGTTTTGGGGGAGGGGGTTTAATTCCTTTCCTGAAACTGTAGTTTTTAAATTCAGTGTCTCTCAGATAAGACAACTTCTGCTTTCTGACTATATGTACTTGATAGTTACTAGAGACAGTAACTTTCTCAGAGCACTCTGTAGTAATCCTGCTTTTGAGAGACTTTTTTCAAAGACAAAGTTGACAGCAAAGTCCATAGCCTTCATGGCAAGTCAGCAGGGATTTGATGTCTGATTGTCATTTGTACCTTTGATGTTTCTTCCCCACTAGCATTTGGACTATAAAGTGATTTTCCTGCAGTGTACAACTGTAGCTGATTTCTCAAGTTTAGTTCTCCCTAAATCTAGGATGTAGAAAAGATTCCTCCTTTGTGATGCCAGGACCTCTTCTTAAGTAAAACATCTTCTGTCCATCAGCCTTGCAGTTGTGTTGCAAGTCCAATGCCCAGTTTACCAGCCTATCCCAAACATCACAAGGGTCGAGTCTTGTAGTTTATCAAGATCTGTTAATTCATCTCAAATGGACCAAAAAGGAAACAGGTGATGATGTTCCATATTGCATGCATCAAATTAAACTTAAATTATGGAATACAAAGTAGTGAATAATATATCTTCAAACCCCTCCTTCCCACTGGTCAGGGATAGTGAAGCTGTAGAGAAATCAAAGGAAGCACAAAGCCTTACTCGTAAACAGAGCTTTGAAACTCAGCTGAGCCCCAGGATGAGAAAGCAGCTTGCTGGGGTATGATGGAAAGGTATGCCATGTTTTTCATGACTTGTAGTCCCTAGCAAGAGGAGCATTTTTCAGATGGTGCTCTGGTACCATGATACCATGTACATGCCATTGATAGCTAAATAGTTATGTTTACAGCTGCTCTGGGTGTAAGCAAATTCAGCTTCTCAGCAGTTTGCTTGGTTGCCAGTTGCAGCATAGTTGCAGCTTCAAGGCAGACTCCTCTGGAACTTCAGCTGGATGGGCTGTTGTAATGATGCTGTTTCCAGTAATTTCTACTGTCTGGATTAGAATTACAGCTCACTTAGCTTTAAATTAGCTGTCTTCAGAGTGCACTGCAGAAATGCTGGTTGGTTGCTTAGAGGTAAAACAAAAAATCCTAGTAAAATAAACAGAGCTACTCCAGGCTTTTGAACAGCTTGGCGAGTTCATTTGCAGAAACTTGGTTGTATCATGAAGTAAAAACTGAAGCCAGGAAAGAAACATAGGAAGAAAGTAATATTTTCTGCTTAAATGTTGAAGAAATTAAGTAAAAAAAAAAAATGTTAGTGAGGGGTGGAGAGAAGCTTTTAGGTTTGAAGTGTTCCTGTACCTTTTTTACTGTCTTAAGAACACAGTTTTGGAGCAAAACTCGGGGACATGCACTTTGTCATCTGTGTATGAAAGTGCTTCAGATGAGAACAAATAATTAGTGATTAGTAACACTGCTGCATTGTGTTACTCATTCCTGTCTAATGTCTTGTTTTTAAAAGACAGAAGCAGGAGACATCTGAGGTTATTTGAGGGGAATTTTAAATGGTGGAAGGCAAAGGGAAGGTAAGAAAAGAATCTGTTAAAGTCAGAAGAAGGCAACTAATATGGCATTTGAGGTACAAGTGATGCATTCTGTATTATTCATGGCTGTGACACTGGTATGGCTGGTAGGGTTTCTTAGTTTTTGTTTGCTAAATTAGGTGGGACATCACATAAAGAATAAAGCAGTGAAACATAGAAAGATTTAGATCATCGTGATCATACGAAGCTTGCAGACTCCTTTCCACAAAATGTGGATAGCTACAGCACTGATTTTTATGTTAATTTACTAATGAATAATTTAAAAAGACCTGTTTATTTTTTAATAAAAAGGAAAGATATAAATTGACTGAGTGTTTCTAATGTTGCTTACAGCTGCCATTGAGCAGATGTTAGGGATTCTTAGTGGTATGCTAGACCAAAATAAGTTTTATGAATAAACAAACAATTTCTTTTTACTACCACTTCTTTCAGGCTGATTCTCTCCCAAATTCACAATAAATGGTTTTTAAAAGTATCCTCATAAATAATTACCTTTCTTGTGGCACTTTTTTCTAGGCACTTGGATTTTAATTACAATGATGAACTGGTTTAATAAGTTGTTAAATAATTTTATCATTTTAGGGCTTGAATCCATTTTCCATTTTTCTTTGACTTCATTGGTTCCTGGGATTATAATCCTTTTAATTCCTGCTAATTCACTTGATATTGCACTTCACTCTCCTTTATAAATTCACATTGGAGAAGTAAACAGCATGCCAAGCATCTTTTGCTTTTGAACTCTATGCACGTACACCTACCTTAGCTTGCTGGTTATCAATGGTCTCCTGTTGCTAGCAACCATTTTGTTTAACTCAGTAATTTTGATCACAGTAAGTATGAAATGATAGGTAATTAAATGGAGACAATGTGGTTTTGCTTTGGGCTAATGTCTGGGGGGTTTAAAGTACTCTATGGAAGATGTGTAGCAAAGCGAATTCAGTGCTTAGTTGATAGATAAGGAATGTGCAACACTGTTGTACTCCACTTCAGAATACACTGTTTTCCAGTGTAAATACTCATTAGATACCTTTCTATGTGATTTGATGTAGAGAAATGCTGAATGCATCGTTGCCGTCGGGTCGGGGCGGGAGGACGGCACGGTGACCAGGGATACCAGCCCCCTTTATTACAACAGTGCTTCTACTTATACACTTCTGGGT